>SNQJ01S0035656.1:0-15168 GCA_010110895.2 Picea sitchensis
TATGCAAATAGCCAATTTTTGTAAACAAAACTATTTGGCCATGACTCATGTTGACAATTGGTGGATAACCTTTTTCATTCCATAATTTAATGATGTACTTCCCTATTATATGGTTCTAAAGTTTGTATGTTTGCAATTGCTAGAATCTATATGGTTTGTATTTGTATTTGTAAAATGTATTTCAATTTCTTACTTTGTATGTGTAATTGTTAGCAGCTAGATGGTTGATGCTTGAATGATTATTAATTAATGTACTACGTAAGATTCATGGAATGATGGATAATATGGAATTTAGATGGCATTTCATATATTGGAAGTATCACAAACATACATGTTTCATAAATTTTGCATCTAGTTTGGCATTCTACATGTTTTTTTTTTGAATATATATATATAAATGCTCCGGAGACGCTTCGCTCCCGAACATTTTTTGAAAAATGCGCTCCCACGCTCCCGCTTCCCGCTTCGCTCCCACGCTCTGGCAACACTGATCCTGCCCATCTTTCAAGTGCTATGTGTCATCTCTCATCTTATGTGTTTTCTTTGGACTTGGGTTTGGGGTAACCAAGTGGTCCAGGTGGATAATTGGTGCCCATCCACCTATTCCAACTGGCTCCTCTTGGTAGTTTTTAGTTCAACACGTTCTTATGTACTTATTTGTAATTGTGGGTTCTACACTTCTGGGGATTTCTGAAGCCCTACACATCTTCCAGGTGGAGGCTGATGGCCTCCCATCTAATCCAACTAGCTTATTTTGGATGTTTTCATGTTAGCACATCTTTCTGTACTTCCAGGGTCGATTTGGGACCCTAAATAGTGTTTTTTTTTTTGCTTGCCATAGTCAAATTGTAGACGGAGTTAGAGTTTGATGACATAATGTGTAGTTCTTGAAAAGACATTTCCAATGGTCTATCACACGCCTAAAACGAAGGTCGTATGCAAAAGTTACGACCCCGGGAAGTTGAGGTACCAACTTACCCATTGGGGCCCACGTGACTTTTGGAGTTTCACCTCCTAGGGTTAGGTTTTTGGATGTATAGGGTTTTTGCATTCATGAGTAATGTTAAAAAGGCCTTTGGAGCCTCATTGTAATCATTATTCTCAGACGGATGCACGTATCAGCCACATCTCTTCTCAAAGATAACTACCACCATTCGAGCAAGTTGTTTTAGTTATGTTGTTTTGCAGTTTCAACCTATCTCATTTATTCAATAGAAGATATTGTTCACTGGATATATGTGTTGTTCTCTGTGTTTATTGTATTCAGTCTGTGAATTAGTTTGTTCCACTCCTAAATCCGGATCACCAAGCTAGTGGTATGGAATGCATAAGTCATAGCAAATTCAATGTCTTTTTCTTTTTTAAACGTGTTTTGTTTAGACGAATTGTTGCAATATGTTACACATACTCATAGATAATGCAATTGCAAAAATACAAAGGCCTATTTATAGAGATCATATATATATATATATATATATAAGAAATATTATTGATTTTTTTCCTATTTTTCTTGTTACATAATGGATTAACACAAAAACATAGATAGATTGTTAATTTTTCTCCTATAACTTTTTCATTCGTTAATGATTTTAAAAACAAATTATATGTGCAGTACTAGAGATTGAGCTCTACATGATAAAACAAAAACAAATCCATTTTTCATTATGCAAATACCTTCAAAGGTTGCACCAACACTTGACATACTAACAAATCCATTTTTCATTATGCAAAGACCTTCAAAGGTTGCACCAACACTTGACATACTAATTTTGAGGTTTGTTGATTATATATATATATATATATATATATATATATATATATATATATATATATATATATATATATATATATATAACCGTAATTGAAAATAATAGTGGTAAGAAAACCTTTATCAATATTTAGAATTGGATGCAATGTTCACTTACCTCTTTGCAAGTAGCCTCTAACATGAGTAGAGATGAAAATACAATAATATTCACTTGGAAACCAACCATATACCTTCTACTACAATATATAGTTTATAATGTCCCAAAACCATAAATCTCACTCATCAGACGATCTTTAATGAGGCAATATTATATTTATTGATTTCACATTCTACTACCTCATGGGGCCTTTTATTTAATAGAGATGACCCCAATACATTAATTAAAAATCTATTACACTAACTATGGGAGTTAGGGTGGGACCTTAACATGCCCCTCCCCTACAAAGAAGCGTTTTCCTCAACTTAAAGATGACCTTAAAATTGTGAAGAATATCTACTAGTTCATGTATCATATTCATGTTGTATCCTTCCATTGATAAAAATCTTGATAATGTGTTTGATCCGATTTATGATGGAATCAAATAAATAACAACCAATATAATAACATAGAGATATAAAGAACAAAAACACACATCCGATGAACAATAAATTTTATTGAATAAATAAATTAGACTGAAATTTTGAAACAATAGAAGTTAAATAAACACAATAAAGTGAAGCATTGGTCCATTGTCCATATAAACAATGATATTGGACTTGGTTTGTATACTCAACTATAAAGAAAATCTCTATGGGACATATTTATTTTAGATTGATCTTTACAAAGCTTGAGCATGGAGTTCTCCACTTTATAAGTTATATCTCTAAAATACTTGAAAATGGAGCTTGATACATAAAATGTATATGTAAAATGTATATATAAAATGTATTGGATGTGTTTTGTTTATATATTAACATATACATATATATATATATATATATATATATATATATATATATATACAAATTTTAGTTGGTTAATTTATCTATTTAATAGTATTGGTTTTTTTTTTTTTGGAGGTGAAGGGATTATTGTTATATAGTTTCAAAAATCTATTAAACCCTTGACCAAATCACATATTGAGTGCATTTTTCTTTTCATTATTATAATTTTAATGTAAACAATAATGTGTATGCCTTATGTACGATTCAAATGGGCACGTGTTTTGGTGATGTGATATTCAAAATCTAGTTGGTGGGAATCCAACACATGTGGAAAATTTGAATTGCATAAGAGCACACTCATGTTTAATAACACTTATCCTACCCATCTTTCAAGTGCTATGTGTCATCTCCCATTTTATGTGTTTTCTTTGGACTAGTTTGAGTAAATCATGATTCAAGTGGATATTGGTGCCCATCCACCTATTCCAACCGGCTCCTCTGGTAGTTTTTAGTTCAACATGTTCTTATGTACTTTTGTAATTGTGGGTTCTACACTTCCTCGGGTGTTGCTCCAAAGCTCACACATCTTCCAGTGGAGACTGTGGCCTCCCAATCAACTAACTAGCTTATTTTGATGTTTTCATGTCGCAAGACATCTTTGTACTTCTGTGGATGTTTTGGGACCCTAAATGTTGTTTTTTTGTTTGCCATAATCAAATTGTAGACGGTTAGAGTTTGATCTAATAATGTGTACTGAAAATACATTTCCAATGGTCTATCACGTGCATAAAACGGAGGTCATATACAAATTTACCACCCCGTGAAGTTGAGGTACCAACTTACCCATCTGTGCCCACGCGGACTTTTGGAGCCTCTACCTCCTAGGGTTAGGTTTCTTTGGATGTATAGGGTTTTTTTTTTTTTTTTTTTATGTTAAAAAGGCCTGGAGCCTCATTGTAATCATTCTTCTAGATGAATGCATCAGACAGCCACATCTCTTCTCGAGATAACTACCACCATTCGAAAGCAAGTTGTTTTGGTTATGTTGTTTTACAGTTTCAACCTATCTCATTTATTCAATAGAAGATATTGTTCATCGGATATCTGTGTTATTCTTCATTTATATTGTATTCAGCTCAGGAATTAGTTTGTTCCAATTCTAAACTGATCACCAAGCTAGTGGTATGGAATGCATAAGTCATAGCAAATTCAATGTCTTTTTATTTTTTGAACGTGTTTTGTGTTTTGTTTAGACGAATTGTTGCAATATGTTACCCATACTCATAGATAATGCAATTGCAAACATACAAAGGCCTATTTATAGAGATCACAAATATATATATATATATTTAAGAAATATTATTGTTTTTTTCCTATTTTTCTTGTTACATAACGGATTAACGCAAAAACATAGATAGATTGTTAATGTTTCTCCTATAACTTTTTCATTCGTCAATGATTTTAAAAACAAATTATATGTGCAGTACTAGAGATTGAGCTCTACATGATAAAACAAAAACAAATCCATTTTTCATTATGCAAAGACCTTCAAAGGTTGCACCAACACTTGACATACTAATTTCGAGGTTTGTTGATTCTTTATATATATATATATATATATATATATATATATATATATATATATATATATATATATATATAACTAAAATTTGAAAATAATAGTGGTAAGAAAACCTTTATCAATATTTAGAATTGGATGCAATGTTCACTACCTCTTTGAGGGGGTAGCCTCTAACATGAGTAGAGCTTAAAATACAATAATATTCACTTGGAAACCAACCATATACCTTCTACTACAATATATAGTTTATAATGTCCCAAAACCATAACCACCTAATGCCCGATCTTTATTGAGGCCACTTACATTTATTGATTTCACATTCTACTACCTCATGGGGCCTTATTTAATAGAGATGACCCCCAATACATTAATTAAAAATCTATTACACTAAGGGAGTTAGGGTGGGACCTTAACATTCCCTCCCCCTTACAAAGTATCATTTTCCTCTACGCTAAAGATGAAGAAATTGGTGAAGAATATCTACTAGTTCCCATGTATCGTCTTCATGTTGTGTATCCTTCCATTGGATAAAAAAAATCTCGGATAATGTGTTTGATCCGGATTTATGAGTGGAATCAAATAAATAATAGACTGAATACAATAACACAGAGATATAGGGAACAAAAACACACATCCAGTGAACAATAAATTTTATTGAATAAATAAATTAGGCTGAAACTGTAAAACTACAGAACTTAAAACAACTTGTTTGAATGGTGGTAGCTATCTTTGAGAAGTGATGTGGCTACTATGTGCATCCGTCTGAGAATAATGATTAAAATTAGGCTCCAGAGTCCTTTTCAACATTACTCATGAATGCCAAAACCCTAGACATCCAAAAACCTAACCCTAGGAGATGAAACACCAAAAGTTGTGTGGGCCCCGATGGGTAAGTTGGTACCTCAACTTCCTGAGTCGTAACTTTTGCATACAACCTCTGTTTTAGGCGTGTGATAGCCCATTGGAAAGGTATTTGAAATAACTACACATTATGTTGTCAAACTTTGATTTTGTCTATAATTTGACTGTGGCAAGACAAAAAAACATTGTTTAGGGCCCCAAAACGTCCCTGGAAGTATAGAAAGATGTACTGACATGAAAAATTCCAAAATAAGTTAGTTAGATTAGGTGGGAGGCCACCAATATCCACCTAGAAGCTGTGTAGGGATTATGACATCCCCAAAAGTGTAGAACCCACAATTACAAAGAATTACAAAAGAACGTGTTGAACTAATTTTTTTTAAGAGGAGCTAGTTGGAATAGGTGGGTGGCCACCAATATCCACCTGGATCAATCGTCCCCCCTTAGGAAGAAATGGTCTCCATTCAGTTGAGTGCCCCCATCAGGCGAGGAAGTGTCTGCTGAATTTGGCTCCGGGTGAGCCACTTTCCTTGGTGCAGGAGATGCCCTACCTTGACAACCCGATAAAGTTAGATCCTCTACTAGTGAGTGCCCTTGACCTGTGTGTCCACTATCTGATCAGTGGATGCTTATTCCATGCAGTCAGGGTTGATCTCTGTTGGTTTCAACTGTTCTGTGATCTTTGAGGTGTCCAATAATGGTGGAAAATATGGCCAGAGGAGGTCCACATTGAACATTGGGTGCAAGCCAAGGAAGGGGTGAGTGTTGCGCTGAAAAGCATTGTCACCCATATCCTTGGTGATAGTGTATAAGGCCCATATCAAAGTGGACAGAGCTTTCGATGGGGCTTTGTAAGGTGTTCTTTCTGCAATTGTAACCAGACCTTTTCTCCCACTTGAAACTTGTGCAGTACCTGATGTTGATCATGGTGTTGTTTGTACTTAGCATTGACTTTCTGCAAAATCTCTTGGACATGTTGGTGGATGTGTTGAATCCGCTCAATGAAATCGATGGCTTTGTCGGCCTCAGAATGAACATGGGAAGAATCTATATGTGTGGTTGCAAGAGGTAGTGGAACATCAATGGGACCCAAGGGTTGGAATCCCAGCCCCACCTAAAAGGGGCTATGGTCAGTGTAGCTATGGAGATCCTTGTTGTAGTTTTGTTGAACATAGGGAAGACTCTCATCCCATGTGCATGGATGCTTAGAGTTATACATGTGCAGGATGTGCACAATCAACTGATTGACGACCTATGTTTGGCCATCAGTTTGAGGGTGGAAGGTTGTGGATTTAGTGATATTGGTGACCAACAGTGACCAGAGAATCGACCAAAATGTGCCAAGGAACCTTCTATCCTAATCAGAGATGATGGTATGTGGTATCCAAAAATGGACCCACACTCGTTCGAAGAAGAGCTTGGCAGTATCTGCCAATGTGATGTTATTCTTGCAAGCTGTGAGAATGGCCATCTTCAAAAACCGATCAACCATAAAAAATATGCAATCATTTCATTGCTTGGTGGAAGGAAGGCCAGACATGTAATCCATCGAGATGGATTCCCGAGGCCTCTTGGGAGTAGGAAGAGGGGTGTATAATCCATGATTATTGATGGCTAGCTTGAAAATGTTGGTTGTGGAGCCTGATTATCTTCTTGTTTCATAGATATTTGTTTTCAGCCATGTTTATACCCCGTGAAGATTGTACACCCAAAAATACTATACACCCCTCCACGCAGGGGGTTTGTAGGGGGTGATTTCCCCCCATGTGGGGTATGGGGGGTTCATCCCCCCGGCTGGGGGTATGGGGGCAAGCAGGGCCCCAACGGGGGTTCGGGGGACAACATTCCCCAATGGGGGTTCAAGGGCGAAGGCCCCGAAGGAAAAATTGCCTTGTAAATGTATATTGTAATTTCATAGTAAATTAGGACCATTCATTATAAGGTCGCAGATATTATGATAAAAGTTATGTTATGTTTTTTTCCCTAGAAGGAAAATCTCTTTTATGAGGGAAATGTATTTCGGCTATGCATCATTGCGAATATAGTATTTTGATAGAGGAGACTTTGATAGAAAGAAGAGGAAGTTACATCGAGTGTGTTGTACGTTGTATCCCTTCATTTGTTGGATAATAAAAAGGAAGGACCTTGCAATTTATCTGGTGGACGTATCCCACACTAGGTGAACCATGTATATCTGTGTCTCTATTGTATTGTGTATCTTATGTGTTTTATTTCCGAAATTATTTTTATTTTATTGCTTCACGATCCTATTTTTCTAACAACTGGTATCAGAGAGAAAGGTAACTCACAGGAAAAGAGGGTTCCTGGTTCGAGTGGGAGCAATGGAGGAAGATGGAAAGTTTAGGGTCGATAAATTTAATGGCCAAAACTACCAATTATGAAAGGTGCATATGGAATATTATTTATATCATAAGGATGTATTCCTACCATTGGGTGGAATAGCAAAGAAGTTGATGGCCATGAAGGAAGAAGAATGGGAGGTTCTTGATAGAAAGGTACTAGAAGCGATACAATTGAGCCTGAAAGCATCGATGGCCATGAAGGAAGAAGAATGGGAGGTTCTTGATAGAAAGGCACTAGAAGCGTTACAATTGAGCCTGAAAGCATCAATGGCTTTCAATATTTCAAAATAAAAGACAACAAAGGAGTTGATGGACACATTGGCTACACTGTATGAAAAAACCTCGACATCCAATAAGGTATTTCTAATGAAGATATTATTTAATATGAATATTTCAGAAGGTGGGTATGTTGCAGATCATTTAAATGAATTTAATATGGTTACTAATCAACTAAGTTCTGTAAAAGTGGACTTTGACGATGAGGTCAAGGCTCTTATAATCTTGTGTTCATTGCCAGAAAGTTGGAACGACTTGGTCATGGTTGTAAGTAACTTTGTCTCTGGTTCAAACACTTTAAAATTTGATGATGTTGTTGGTGTTATCCTTAGAGAGGAAATGCGACGAAAAATAACAGGTGAGACATTAGGTAATGCGTTAAACATGGAGAACATGGGAAGACAAAAGGATAGAGGAAAGGGCTCAGGGAACTGCGGGAATTCTAGGAAGGGAAGATCCAAATCCATGCTGGGAAAGATAGAGTGTTGGAATTGTGCGAAGAAAGTACATATGAAGAAAGACCACAGAGATCCAAAGAAACAAAGAGATGAACAGTAGGAGAAAAATCAGGAAGCAAATGTAACATGTGATGTGTTACAAGATGCCTTTATTCTTTCTGTAGATAATATTTATGATTCTTGGGTAGTAGATTCAAGGGCTTCATTTCATGCCACACCCCATAAGAAACATTTTCTATATTATGTTCAAGGTGATTTTGGACAATTTTATTTGGGTGATGATGCACCATGCAAAATTGTTGGAATGGGAAAGGTAAAAATAAAGAAAAGGAATGGAAAACAATTGTCGTTGAAAGAGGTAAGACATGTTCCATATCTAAGGAAAAATCTAATTTCAACAGGGAAGTTGGAAAGTGAAGGTTGTATATCCATACTTACAGATAAGGTGTGGAAGGTCACCAAAGGATCACTGGTGATAACAAAAGGAGAGAAGGTAGGTACATTGTATTTATGTACTGGTAATATTGACTATTCTATCTCTTTAGATTCTACAGGAGTGGATACAGTATAGTGGCATGATAGGCTTGGAAATATGAGTGAGAAGGGGATGCAAATACTTCACAAAATAAATTTGTTTCCAGATATTAAACAAATTGTTTTGGATTTATGTGAACATTATGTTTATGGAAAGCATAAGAGATTTAGATTTCTCAGAGTCGAAAAAGAAAAGAAGAGTGAAAGGTTAGAGCTTGTGCATACAGATGTATGGGGGGAAACTCAGGTACTATCTCTTGGTGGATCTCGTTATTATGTTACTTTTATTGATGATGCAACTAGAAAAACTTGGGTTTATTGCATTCAACAAAAATCTGATGTTTTTGATACTATTAAGAAATGGAAAGCTTTGGTTGAGAATGAGACAAGAAAAAGGTTGAAGTGTCTCATATAAGACAATGGAGGTGAATTTTGCAACAAGGAGATTGATGATTACTTTACATACCATGGGATTCATAGAGAGAAGACAGTTCTAGTAACAACACAAGAAAATGGTGTGTTAGAAAGGATGAATAGGAAAATCATGGAGCGTGCAAGGAGTATGAGATTGCATGTTGGTTTTTCCTTACAGTTATGGGCAAATGCTGTAGATATTGTTGTTTACTTAATAAACAGAGGACCTTCAAGATATTTGGATGGTGGAATTCTAGAGGAGGCATGGACAGGTAAAAAGGTAAACTATTCTTTTTTGCAAACTTTCGGTTGTGAAGCATTTGTCCATATTGATAAAGAAAATAGAACAAAGCTTGAGGCAAAATCCAAGAAGTGTACCTTCATTGGATATGGTGTTAATGATTTTGGTTATCGCTTATGGGATTATGAAAATAAAAAAATCATTACTAGTAGAGATTTCATATTCAATGAGAAGTTCATGTACAAAGATCAGTTGCAGGGAAATAAAGGAAAAAGAAAAACTAGAATACACAGTGCTTGATGAGATCACCGAAAAAGAAATTCCAAAGGTACCAGAAAATCAAAATGTACAACAACAGGTTAAGTATACCCCCTAAATGATACTCTCCTTCATTGTATTATTTATTGTTGACTGATTCTGGTGAACCATAATTTTATGAAGAGGTAATGCAGGTAGACACTAAAAATAAGTGGGAGCAAGGAATGAAAGAAGAAATGGATTCCCTAGTAAATAACTAGACTTGGGATTTGGTTCAGTTGCCTGCAAGAAAAAAAGCATTGTAGAATAAATGGGTTTACAGGTTGAAGGAAGAAGATGGAGGCAAAAAGTGGTACAAGGCTAGACTTGTTGTAAAGGGGTTTGCACAAAAGAAAGGTATATATTTTGATGAAATATTTTCTCCTATTGTTAAAATGACTTCAATTAGGACTATTTTAACTCTTGTGGCAGTAGAAGATTTACATCTTGAACAGTTAGATGTAAAAACAACTTTTCTCCATGGGGATTTGGAGGAAGATATTTATATGTAGAATCCACAGGGGTATGAGGTCAAAGTGAAGGAAATTTTGGTGTGCAGGTTGAAGAAGAGATTGTATGGCCTAAAGAAAGATCCAAGGAAGTGGTATTTGAAGTTTTACATGTTTATGACGGAATAAGGTTATAGTAGATGTCATTATGATCACTATGTTTATTTTAAAAAACTAGAAAATGGAAGCTATATTATAGTTCTATTGTATGTAGATGACATGCTTGTTGCAGGGTCTAATATGCAAGATATAAATGTGCTCAAGAAGAAATTAGCTAATTCATTTGCAATGAAGGATTTGGGTGTTGCAAAGAAAATCCTTGGTATGAGAATAAGAAGAGATAGGAAAAAATGCAATTTGACATTGTCTCAGGGTGAGTACATAGAGAAGGTGTTGGAGAGGCTTAGAATACAGAATGGAAAACCAATTAGTACACCTTTGGACAACCATTTAAAATTAACCAAAGAAATGTGTCGCAAGACACATGAGGATATAAAATACATGTCCAGGGTCCCTCATTCATCAACAGTTGACAACTTGATGTATGTGATGGTTTGCACAAGACAAAATATTGCACATGCAGTGGGAGTTGTGAGTAGGTATATGAATAATCTAGGTAAAGAACATTGGGAGGCAGTAAAATGGATTCTCAGGTATTTGAAAGGTACTGCTACTCATGCATTGTGTTTTGGAGCTTCATACACTGTTCTATAGGGATATGTTGATTTAGATATGGAAGGTGATAAATATAGGAGGAGCACCACAGAGTATGTTTTTACTATAGGTGGAAAATAAGTAAGTTGGATTTCGAAACTGCAAAAGGTTCTTGCACTTTCAACAACAGAGGCAGAGTTTGTTGTTGCTACAGAGGCTAGTAAAGAGATGATTTGGTTACATAGGTTTATGGAGGAATTGGGAAAGAAGCAAGATAATAGTAGGTTGTACTGTGAAAGTGATAGTTCCATTCATCTTGAAAATAACTCAACCTTCCATTTGAAGACTAAGAATATACAACTCAGGTACCATTTCATATTATCCATCTTGGAATATGGACATTTGAAGTTGGAAAAGATACGCACTAGACAAAATACTGTAGACATGTTAACAAAGAGAGTAACCAGGGAGAAACTAAGTTCCTGCTCAGTTTTAGTTGGTCTTCAAGCATGAAGGTGAAGATGATAAATTTGTCAGGTCCAAGGTGGAGTATAGTCCAACAGGTACAATAACAATGGAGTTGTTATGATCAATCTCCAAGTGGGAGATTGTTGGTTGTGGAGCCTGATTATCTTCTTATTTCATAGGTATTTTTTTTCAGTCATGTTTATACCCCATGAAGAATGTACACCCCACAATATTGTACACCCCTCCACGTGAGGGGGTTGTAGGGGGGGATTTCCCCCCCTGCGGGGTCCGAGGGTCTCATCCTCTTGGATGGGGGGTCTGGGGGAAAGCAGGCCCCTGACGGGGGTTCAAGGGACAACATTCCTTGATGGGGGTTCAGGGGCGAATCCCCTAAAGAAAAATTGCCTTGTAAATGTATATTGTAATTTCATAGTAAATCTAGACCATTCATTATAAGGTTGCAGATCTGACGGTAGAATTTATGTTAGGGTTTTTTTCCCTAGAAGGAAACTCTCTTTTATGAGGGAAATGTATTGTAGCTATGCATCATTATGAATATTTCATTCTGAGAGAGGAGATTGTGAGAGAAAGAAGAGGAAGTTACAATGGGTGTGTTTTAGGTTGTATCCCTTCATTTGCTAGATAATAAAAAGGAAGGGCCTGACAATTTATCAGGTGGACATATCCCACACTTGGTGAACCATGTATATCTGTGTCTCTATTGTATTGTGTATCTTCTTTTTTTTATTTCCACATTTGTTTTTTATTTTATTGTTCCGCGATCATGTTTTTCTAATAGGAAATGGCACATGCAGTGCAAGATATGATATACTTGCTGACATCCTGTCGAAGTTTTGGGTAATAATTTTTTTTCTCTAGAATGGTCATAGTTTTCTCCACGCAAAAATGTCATGCCATATGACTGTAGTGAGCCTCCCAAATCATATTTGTACGCTCGATTGTAGGAACACAAAGATGTCCCAAATGGCATAACAATCCATCTTGAATGTGAAAATCAGTGACATTTGTGCATATACGCAAGAACTGATAGGTGGTGGAGAAGTCTGGATCTTGCTGATAAAGTTGGGGCCACTTAGATGCCTCATGCCCATGGGAATGGAGCATAGTGGTGAGTGCAGCCACAGGAGGTCGACTAAGGCAGTTAGGGACACGATTTGTGTTCCCTATAGTATACTTGATGTTGATATGGAACGGTTGCAAGTAGGTGGACCACTTCTGATGGAGGTCATCTGCAAATTCCCCTATGTCTGTATGAACTGCAAAGGCTTGTGATCAATGTGGATGATTGTCTCCTTTCCCAGAATGTAATGTTTCCATTGACAACGGGCTTGTACAATGGAATAAATTTATGTGTCATAGGTGGGGTATTTCTGGACAGTATCTGAGAGTGTATCACTATGGTATGCTACCGGATGACCATGATGAGTGAGAACTGCACCTACATCATAGTCAGATGCATCAGTCTCAATATTGAATGATTGTTGCAAATTTATTAAAGATAGTACTAGAGTTGAGCATAAGCGATGATTTAGATAATCAAATGCTCGTTGTTGTTCCTTCCCCCATGTGAAATTTTCCTTGCCACCACCCTTGGTCACTTGGTTGAGGGCCCATGCGATATGAGAGAATCCCAACATGAACCGTCGATACAAATTGGCAAGTCCCAAGAATATTCGAAGATCGGTTAGTGTGGTCGGGGCTGACCAGTCACGGATGACTTGGATCTTAGATGGATCCAAATGTACCCCATGTTCATTAACAATGTAGCTCAAGTATTGGACCTTGTTCATGCCAAAGGATCATTTTTCCAAGTTGGAATATAGCTTATGTTGTCGTGGAGTTCTCAAAACATGTTGAATATGTTGCATGTGCTCCTTCCAAGTTCTGTTGAAGATGAGGATGTCATCCAGATATACCACCACAAAAGAGTTGGTGAAGGGCCTCAATACATCATCCATAAACCTCATGAACGTTGTTGGTGTAATTTTTAGGCCAAAGGGCATGACTATCCATTCAAATATACCTTCTTTATATTTGAAAGTTGTCTTCCATACATCAATCGGTTCGATGGGAACCTAGTGGTAGCCAAACTTTAGGTCAATCTTGTTGAAGAACTTGCCCCCCTTGAGTTGGTCAAGAAGGTCATCAATTTAGGGAATTGGGTATCGATTCCTAACTGTGATTTTGTTTAATGCTCTGTAATCAATGCAGTCACCAAGTCCTGTATTTCTTCTACACTAGTACAACTGGGCTTCCGCAAGGGGAGGATATGGGTCTGATGTGCCCCTTTTGAAGCAAGTCTTCGATCTGACGCTTGATTTCTTCATTTTCCATCAATGAGAGATGATAAATTGGTCCATTAGGCAGAGGTGCACCGTGGGTTAGATCAATTGGATGCTTGAATTGGCAGTGCGTTGGTACCCCAGTGGGTGAGGAGAAGATGTCTCTGTACTTTTCCACGATTTCATCCACTTGCTTCTGCTGCAAAGAGAATCTCTGTGTAGATGTCATGGATGTGGTGGCAACCTTTTTCTTACTATGAGCATGAATCACAAAGAAGATGAACTTATCGGTTTGTGAAATGACTTGGGCATCTGTTATATTCTTTGCATGAGTATTAGTGTCATGTGCCTCAGGAAATGTGTCACATATTTAGGTGGTTTTTCGGCACATGGTTTTTTCCAATGGTTTTCTATTTCTAGTTAAGGAATTAGGGTTGTGGACTAATCCAGGTCATTGGGTTAGGGTTTTGGATGCCGCTCACTCCTATATGTATATTGTATTGTAAACAATGTATTATACATGAATGAATATAGAATATGTTGGTTTTCCCAGTTTGGGTTTCCAGGGGGAAAATATCTGTGTAATGTGTGTATTTGTCATTGTATCTTTTTTGTTCTTTTACTGTATATTTGTTTGTATTAGATATTGTACAAGGTTAAAATCTACATTTGGTATCATAGCTTTGTTGGCTTCAGGGGGCCACCTTTGTGGTCAAGGGTTTGGCTCAGGACTGTGATAAGCCTTGTTACAGTGGGAGATATATGGTATTGATTTTTCAAGTGAAAATAAATGGCAAGCAATTCGAAGATGGAGATCAAGAAGTTTAATGGGAAAAGTTTTGAGTTGTGGAAGCTCAAGATGGAAGATTTGTTAGTGGACAGAGATCAGTGGATCACGGTAGATCTAGGTACTGTGCCTATAGGAACTTCAACATATGACTGGAAAAAGTTGGATCAGAAGGTAAAAAGAACAATCCGACTGTGTCTCTCCGATTCAGTACTACTGAATGTGTCAGAGGAAGCCACAACCAAGGATTTATGAGAAAAGTTGGGGAAGTTGTTTCAGTCTAAGTCCATGGTAAATAAACTATTCCCGAGAAAGAAGTTTTATAACCTGAGGATGAGATATGGAGACTCGGTGAGAGAGCATTTGAACTCCTTCAATACTATGGTAATTCAGTTAGTATCTATTGAGATTAAAATTTCAGATGAAGATAAATGTATTAGTTTACTGTGTTCTTTATGAAGAAATTAAACACAATAAATTAGAGACAATAACAACAACATGGCAGAAAAGGCATAATAGCCAACACACCTTTATTCACTCCAATGTTACATATTTATAGTACAATGGTTGATGCCACCTTATAGATATATTTGCTCTAGATCCTAAAATCATGCATGATGACTAGGCTAGGCAATCTTAACTAACTCATTAGTCATCACTTGAGGATATATTACTAATATCCTAAATGAATAATACAAATATAGGTGACAATTGAGACTTAGTCATTGG
>SNQJ01S0035656.1:15178-28057 GCA_010110895.2 Picea sitchensis
ATGGATGATAGTGGCTTCAGTAAGATGTAACAGGGTTCAAATGGCTAACAATATACTGTCAATTGTCATGATTGTGTTACAGTTGATCTTGATGAGACAGGTGCACAGGACAGAGTTCAGAGACAGAGGACAAGTCGGGTGGCTTATCCTGAGATTGTTGACTGGTTAGTAACCTTTTGGGGACCAAAAGGTCTTTTAGTGGGGAGGTGTGATCCAGAATCAGATCCAGGAGCCTGACAGGGCTCAAAAAGGCTTAAAAATGAAAGTGCTCAGAATCTGACGAAACCAATGCCATTGCATCCGTCTCGTTTTCTTGATTCCGGCCATATATTTACTTCGTCAAACGGGCTCCGTATGCGAAAGATATTGCATTCTGTTCGAAAACCCAAACAGGCAAAAAAAATGGGTGACTGTACAGTCCGTACAGTGCCACGTGGCATGATGACTATACAGGCCGTACAACTGATGTGGCAGCTCCTGGTGATGACACGTGGCAGGTGATGTGGCATACAACAGAGATTGGACCAGTCAGAGGGTGACACATGTCACCACTGTAAGGGTGACACGTGGCACAGGCTGACGTGGCAGACACAGTGGCATGCTGACAGGACAGTGATGTGGCAGTACAGAGCTGACAACTCGGCAGACAGGTGGACCAATCCTGTGTTGACAAGTGGCATCGTATTCAGCTAATGGGAAGGTGCCACGTGGCCTAGTCATGGGCTACCATGTGGCACCCATTGGTTGGCTCGTTGGTTTGTGAAAAATATGGGGTCTCCACTGGAGTCGAACCCCCGACCTCCTCCAAGCTATGGACTGGAAGGACCGGGCTAACCACCCTCTCCACCATTGGTTCTTATTAACCATATGGCAATATATTTATTTAAATTAATACAAAGGGTAGGTCAGAGGTGGAAAGGGCTGGGGCTTAGCCCCAACCCGCGGTTGTATTGACGTTCCATATACCCAGAGCACAGAGCGAGGGGCTTAACATGCGCGGGATTTTGGATAAGGGCTAGCCCTTGGACCCCGCGCCACCATGTAACCACGACCACAAGATTCAAGATGTATGTAGATAGGGCCTGGCCTTTGGTTCTCAGGCGACCCCATACAACCAGGAGTCTATACCAATAAAATCGGGGAAGTGGCTAAGTGGTTAGCCCTCGATCCTATACACATGCCCGAAGACTAGGAGCTAGCCGGACAGGGGGCCTAGCGCACCCGGAGGAATAGCGTCTGGCCACATGGAGGCGCCCATGTGACCCAGGGCGCGAAGAAAAAGGGGTTGCACCCCAAATTAAACTTATATGGTTTTTTAAACTATATAGTTTTGATTTTTATTATTTTATGCCTGTAATTAATGGATTTTATCCATTATTGGGAGATTTTGAGCCCTATTTGAGCCCAAATTTTGGGAGGAAGTTGGGGATGGATAACCAACTTCAGATCTATAAAAACCAGGCCTGTTTGAGGCCATGCAAGACAGTCAGAGAAGAGTTATGCTGAAGGGAAGCCAAGCCAAAGCCATTTTTATGCAGGGAAGTTGTTGAGGAGTAGACGCTTGCGGGCCATTTTTGGGAGCTCCAGTCATCCATTTTGTGTGCCGTTTATTTTGCTGGGTTCTAGAGATCTGGAAGAACATGACCAGATCAATCTTGTAGCCAATTGGCACTGCTGCGATGTATTTTTTGAGCTTTGAACAGAAATAAAGAAGCCTCCCCCACAGAGACAAAGGCCCGGAGACATAGGCAACGTTGTGCCGAACTCCGTTATCAATTCTCTTGTTATGGTTTGTTGTTTATTACTTCATTTCAGATCTGCATATATGTATATGGCTGTCATAATTCCTCTTATTTCCTCATTCTTTCATGAATCTTCTCAAATGGTTAATTAACACATGCAATTAAAAACTCAACCACAGTCATTAAAAGATATTTATGGATCACCTAACCTCCCTCTGGAGCAAGAAGATGATGAATGTAGTACACCTCTTCAGAAATTGCAAGGATGTTACAATATCAATGTTGATGAAGACGATGATCCTAGGAATGTGAACATCGCAGAAACAAAAGGACAAAGAGACATAGAAGGAACAGGAGTCAAACTACCTTTTATTGGACAACCAATCAAAATCAAGAAAGTTAACATTGGAACATAGCAATCCCCTAAGCTCGCAAATGTTGGATATTCTTGGGATGATGCCACTATTGACAAGATCATAGAACTACTGCATGAATATCAGGACTTGTTTCCAACCAAGTTCACTGATATGAAGGCCATTAAAGGGCCCATAGGAGAGATGAAGATTCCCTTGAAACCAGATGCAAGGCCAGTCAAGTAGAGACATTACAGATTGAATCCCAAATATAAGGAGAAAGTCAATATTGAGCTAGACAAAATGTTGGAAGCAGGAATCATAGAACTTGTTGAAGAGTCATAATGGATTAGCCCTATGGTGGTTCAAGATAAGAAGATAGGAGATATATGAATCTGTGTAGACTTGAGGAAACTGAATGATGCATGCTTACATGATCCATTCCCTACATCGTTTACTGACAAAGTGTTAGATAATGTGGGAGGACAGGAAGTTTACTCCTTCACCGATGGATTTTCAGGGTATCACCAGATCAGGATTGCCAAGGAAGATCGCCATAAGACCACATTTGCAATAGAATGGGGTTCCTACCAGTACACAGTGATGCCTTTCGGATTGACGAATGCACCAACCATCTTTTCTAGGGTGGTGGTTGAAGCATTCAAGGAGTTTCTACACAAATTCTTGGAAACATATTTTGATGATTGGATTGTTTTTATCTTATTGCAAAATCATATTGAATGTTTAAGACTAATGTTGGATAAGTGAAGGCAATGCCAGATTTCCATGAACCTAAAGAAGTGCATCTTCTTTTCACCCTTTGGAGTGTTGCTAGGCCATATTGTGTGTAAGCAAGGATTGCTGGTAGATCCATCTAAGATTGCCATTATTGTTGATCTACCCCCTCCTACTTCAGTTAGACAGTTGTGCACTGCACTGGGACATACATGATACTATAGGAAGTTCATTAAGGTATATGCATAGATTACAACACCCATGGAGAATATTTTGAAGAAAGATTTTCAGTTTCAATGGACAGAAGAATGCCAACAGAGCTTCGACACACTGCAACAGAAAATGGTCACTGCGCCCATTATGGTTTTCCCAGATTGGAGTAAGGAATTTCATGTGCATGTCGATGCATCCTATATTTCATTAGGATTAGTGCTAGCACAACCAAGAGCAGGAGATATTGATCATCCGTTATCCTTTGCTAGTAGGAATCTCTCCACAGTTGAGATAAATTACACTACAACTAAAAGAGAAGGTTTAGCCATGGTGTATGCGCTGCAGAAATTTCGTCACTACTTGTTGGGAGGACACTTCAAGATGTTCACTGATCACTCTACATTGAAATACCTAGTCAACAAACCAGTGTTGGGGGGAAGAATATGCAGATGGCTTCTGTTATTCTAGGAATATGATTTTGAGATCGTGGTCAAGCCGGGGAAAATGAACAAAGGACCTGACCACTTATCCAAGTTAGAACATGGATAAGAATCTACTAGTCTGGAGGATACATTTCCAGATGCACAGTTGTTGGCCCTCAAAAAGGTTGATGATCACTTCGCTGAGATAGTCCAGTTCCTGTCAACAAGAATGGCACCTCGCGAATATACAATTATCCAGAAGAAACAACTGGTAGTTTGCACTGCAGATTTTTAACTTATAGATGGACAACTATACAAGATGGGACCTGATGAAATCTTGAGGAGATGTGTTATGGAGACAGAAATACCACTGATTCTGGTAGAAGCACATGAAGGCATTGTGGGAGGACACTATGCATGAAAAGAAAAAACGCATAAGATTCTTAGAGCTGGCCTCTAGTGGCCTACTTTACACAAAGATGCGAAGGAATATTACAAAGTCTGTGATGTATGCCAATGAGTTGGGAAACCTTCCAGAAGGGATGAGATTCCTTTAGCACCTCAACTAACCTTACATGCATTTGAGAAATGGGCCATTGATTTCGTGGGACCTATCAACCCACTAGGGAAGCGCACATGAGCTCGATATATAATCACTGCGACATAGTATTTGACCAGATGGGTAGAAGCAAGAGCAGTCAAGGGCTGTAGTGGAGCTACACTTGCATGATTCATATTTCATGATATCATAACCAAGTTTGGATGCCCAAAGATCCTTATGAGTGATCAAGGTACACATTTTATTAATAAGACTATTGAATCCTTGACTCAGGAATTTGAAGTTCATCATCAGAAGAGAACCCCATACCATCCACAAGTGAATGGTACAGTCAAATCTTTCAATAAGATCTTGGAGACAACACTGACGAAGATTTGCAGTGTAAACAAGGATGATTGGGATTTGAGAGTACCGATAGTATTATGGGCCTATAGGACTACTTGCAAGAAGATGACAATGCAGACTCCCTTTAAGTTGGTCTATGGTCTAGAAGTAGTTGTACCTATGGAATACTTGGTTCCTAGTATAATAATTGTAGCCTTTATAGATATGGATGACACTGGCGTTGTTCAAGAGAGGCTTGTGTAGTTGGTCGAATTGGAGGAAGGCAAGTTTATTACAGGATTTTATCAGCAGGTACAGAAGGAACGAGAGAAGGCTTACCACGACAAACACATCAATAAGAAAGCCTTTAAGAAAGGAGATCTGGTATTGGTTTATGACAACAAGTTCATGAAGAATCCAGGGAAGTTCAAGACACATTGGCTTGGGCCATATGAGGTTGCCTATGTCACGAAAGGAGGAGCTGTGCAGTTGAAGACTTTGAAGGGAGAATGGAAGGAAGCTTTTGTAAATGGGAGCCGACTGAAATTGTACTATGACAACCAACTGCCTCGCAGCTCTCAGTAAAAGAAAAAGGAGAAGGGTCTAGGTACCAGGTGCAGTTGAAACTGGGTACCAGACACAGAAAAGACAGTCTGCACACAATGGGGAAGGATAGAGAAGAAAGAACATGTTTCGTTGCGCAGTTTGAATTCGAAGTAAAATAGAAGAATTAGATCTACAGTTCCTCAGGACGAGTCATAGGTGAGTGTTGGGGGCCTGGGTATGGATTAAGAAAGAAAGAGAAGAAAAAGGGAAAGAAAAGACGAAGTGAGAACTATGTGGAAGGTACATTGACTGAGATTGGGTCGAAGTGATCAGAGAAGAAGAAAATAAGGAGCGAAGTAAGGGAGAATGATCCATTGAATGAGAATATCGAGGATGATAGATAAGAAAGAAAGATGGATCGTGGAAAAATTAACAAGCGGAAAAAGCCACCAATGGATGATTTGGAGCACCTCGCGGGAAAGAAGGGAAAGACAGGATGGTGAAGCCCATAAAAAGTGGGTCAATTTGACCTAGAGTTTTAGAAACCTAGGGTTTTGGTATCTAGGGTTTTAGACACCTAGACATTTTTTATTGTATTGTATAAATAAAGGTCTAAAGGACTTGGGATGGGTTTGTTTAGAGTTGGTTGTTTGTCAATGGTTGTTGTTGTTGTTCATTGTGTATTGTGTGAGAGAGAAGTGTTGTGTGTGAGAGATTTCTGGTATTGTAAGATCTTCAGCTGGGTGCGAACATCAAACCTGCAACTGGGTACACAGGGAGGGGAGAGAGAGAAAGAGAGAGAGATCTGCAAGCTATTGTAATTGATATCTAGTTGTTGTGTTGCTATTGTTTTAGATCCACTTGTATTTCCTCTGGTTGTAGACACATGTGTCCTACAATCCCCTATATCTACTTAGAGTGAGACTGCATCTGCTTTGCATGTGTTTCAAAAAGGGCCAATAGTTAGGGCTTGTTGGTGCGCTATTAGAGCTGAACCCTGGGTCTGCCCCTGTGCCAACATCCAATCCAATATGCATCCAATATACTTACATCACAGTATGTAATAGGGAAATTTTTCCAAATGTGATCAATAAGAGGTTTTGTTTAAGGTCTGCATTTGTTTCTTATCTCTTGTAGTTGATGTGATTGCATGTAGCCTGCGAGTTGTTAGCTTCTATGGTTATTTGCATGAATGCCAATATTGAAATCACCAACGATCAGGAAGATACAATTCTTATGTAATGATTGTGCTTTTTTTGTTGCAATTGTCTTGACTACCATTGACACACATGGAAATGGAGCAACATATATTTTCACAACGAAAACTAGATATGGGGCATGTACATTTGACAAAATAAGCTCAATTTTGTTATTGCAAAAGATTTTTGTTGCAATAATTTCTAGGTTTTTTGTATGTAAGAGAGAACATCATGGACCAAGCATGCTAGGTTGAAATTGAAATTTAAAAATCAATTGTTGTAAACCATATGACCATATTTCTCATTAGGTATTCATCTTGTAGGATGACATCAATATGCGTTAGGAGGCTACGCATGTTCAAAGTTACGATTGACAAACTATTTGTACATGTTACTGGCATATGCAAGTGTTCTAGTTTTCATGTTGCATTCATCACTAAGCATCTCATTTATTTTGTTACTTTCTAATTAACACGAAAGTTTCTGTGTGTTAATTCTTGGAGAAGATACAATGAATCCATGGTTTTGACTCGTGATAGTGATGTGCACAACAATCCATGTGTTGATATTCCAATTGGATCAAATGCAAGTCTATCTAAATTCAAGCCTTGAGCTCTATGTATCATTTTATCACATGCCAATTGAATTGGAAATTGTTTTCATATTGTGATTTGAGACCATCCTCGTGTACATGGAAATGGTTTCATAATGCACAATATTGATGTCCAAGTTGGTGGTGTATCTTTGTCATAAAGGTCATGATACTTGTTCCTTTGTAACTATCCAATGCTTGGATCTGCAAAGTCTATCCAAACGACATCTATGTTTGTCGTTTTCTTTGTATATACCTTCAATGTTCCATCAACACCATTGACAAGGCCATCTTCTATGTTGTAGTTCTCTACATATAGATTAACTAAAACATTTCATTTGATTAGTATCTTCGATGGAAAAGTTAATGTTTTTTCATAACATGTGAAACCTCCTTGATTGTTTTCATGTCCATCCACTACCTCAAGATTTATAAGTTCTTCTTTTACTTGTGAAATCATTTTTTCATTGTCATTGGATGTATTTTTTTTTTATAAAATAAATATGTAAATAGTGGATCCAATGGCAGGGATTTGAAACAATGGGTGTTTATGTATTCAATGTCTTCATTAGATTGTTGGTTCAATATCATTTTGTTTAAGATGTTGACAAATTTTATGTCTCTTTGACACATTGTGGTGTGCAACTCATAGAATTTTATGTTTTCTTCCGATAAATGATAAGACAATTTTCCTTTGGTCAATATCAGGTTTTGAAAAATGAAAGCATATTTTTATAGGTTGCACCTAATAGAAGTCTAATGAAAATATTATGTCAACATTTCCAAAGTATGATATCGAGCCATTTTTTATTTTTTGTAGGCGTTTGTCAATTTGACACAAGAAAATTGCACCAACGAGGGATGCCTCATCCATGAGCACCACATGAAGTTGGTGATACTACTTTGTCAATGTATCTAGCTTTTCACTATTTAGTGGAAGGTATTCTAATTTTTTAAAGAACATATGAAATCCATAATGAAGAGTAACACCCCCAATGAAAAATTTAAAGGGTGATATTTTTAACAATGCTTTATTAATGGTCTTAAAGAAGAAATCAAAGCCCAAGAAAATATGAACCACCCTGCTACTTGGTTGGAGGCCATTTAGCTTGCTCATCATTCCCAAATTATATACTATGCTCAGTCTGAATGATACAAAATTTCAATATTTCCTCATCAAAATATGGTAGCTTCTCAGCAACCTACCCCACTCTTCAAGGTCCACAAGTTGACATAGGATGAAATGATGGAACATCAACTCAAGGGTATTTTCTACAACTGTGATGAAAAATATTCTCCAAGGAATAAATGTAAGGAGTAGAAATTATTTATGACCATTTTTGAGGATATTTTTGATGAGGAATTTGATGAAAGGACTCAAGAGAAGTAACTCCCATTACCGAGGAAGTTCCTCCTCTTAACCAACCAAGTGAAGACACACAAATATACCTCCATACTTTGCTTCTCCTCATATATTAAAGTTGGTCAATGATATCAAGCAACATAAGGCCTTAAGGCTGATACTCTCTCGATGAAGTATGATGAAGAAGGGTCCATATTTTCCTTATCTTTCCTAATGCTTAATTGGCTATGGGTGGTATATCAACAATGGTCAATTGATGCCAAGATCATGCACATGATCCACTAGCTATGAGCCAACCCACAAGCACATCCAAGTTATAGTTGGTAGGATGATTAACTCCGCTATAATGCCATATTTTTTTGGTTCAAGTTTACTCATTTGAATCCAAAGTTTTATCTGAACTACACTCCTCTTCCCCCATGGGTTATTCCGGGTTTCAAAAAATATATGACAAGATTAAGCATTCATTTTTTGGGAAGGCATGAAGAAGGGAATATACACCTTTGTGGTAGAATGTGATACTCAAGAACCTTACAAACCTTCCACATTCCCGCAATCATGTGGGATGATATTTCTATAGATTTCATTGTGGGGTTACCAAAATTCAACAACAAATTAGTAATAATGGTAGCTATTGATCACCTTTCCAAATATGCTCAGTTACGCTCTCAACAACACCAATTCAAGGGCCCCAAAATAGCAAAAGTCTTCATGGATAATATTTTTAAATTGTATGGCATTCCTATATCCACTATGATTGATTGTTATCCCACCTTCACTAGCAAATTTTGGCAAGAGTTATTTTGGATTCAAGGGACACAATTGAATCTCAACACAATATATCACCCCAAAAATGATTACAAGATGAAAGTATTCAACAAATGTTTGTAAGCTTATTTATGTTGTTTTTCTTTAGAACAACAAGCCCAATGGGTGAAATGGTTACCCATAGTTGAAGGGTGGTACAATACTACCTATCACGGTGCTACTAAAATTACCCCCTTTGAGACAATCTATGGGTAACTACCCTTGTCATTGATCTTGTAATTGTCATGCCTCTCTAAGGTTTAGGAGATGGAAAACACCCTAATATATCGTGTTGACGTACTTCATACCCTCAAATATAATTGGGTATTGTCTTAGATTTTCATGAAGCAGCAAGTTAATCAACATTGATCTGAATGTTATTTTGATGAAGGGGATAATGTGTTCTTGCATCTCCAATGATATAAGAAAAAAACACTCAAGGAGAAGAGGCACTATAAGTTATATCCTAAGTTTTATGTACCCTATACTATTGTTAAACATATAGATCCAATGTATTACAAATTGGCTATGGCTAGCCTTCTAATATCCACCCAATTTTTCATGTGTCCTGCTTGAAGAAAGTGCTTGGGCCCAATTGTAGAGTTAAAACTACTTTTACAATATTAGATGAAGATAGTTCCATTTGGTTGTAGCCAAAGAATGTTTTAGAAAAACATGGGTGTTTTCTTCACCAACTCCGATCTAGGTGGATATTGGTGGCCACCCACCTATTCCAACTGGCTGCTCTTGACAGTTTTTAGTTCAACATATTCTTCTATAATTCTTTGTAATTGTGGGTTCTACACTTCCGGGGCTATCAAAATCTATTCACAACTTCCAGGTGGATATTGGTGGTCGCCCACCTAATCCAATTGGCTTATTTTGGAAGTTTTCATGTCTGTACATATTTCTGTACTTCTAGGGCCATTTTGGGGCCCTAAAGAATGTGTTTTTGGCTTGCCATAGTCAAACTGTATATGAAGTCAGAGTTTGACAACATAATGTGTAGTTATCGAAAATACCTTTCCAACAGTCTATCACACGCCTAAAATAGAGATTGTATTCAAAATTTATGACCCTGAGAAGTTGAGGTACCAACTTACCCATCGAGGCCCACATAAATTTTGGCGTTTCATCTCCTAGGGTTAGGTTTTTGGATGTCTAGGGTTTTGGAATTCATGACTAATGTTAAAAAGGCCTCTGGAGTCTCATTGTAATCATTATGCTCATACGGATTCCTGTAGCAGCCACATCTCTTCTCAGAGATAGCTACCACCATTCAAGCAAGTTGTTTTCAGTTATGCAATTTTACAGTTTCGACCTATTTTATTTATTCAATAGAAGTTATTGTTCAGTGGATATTTGTTGTTGTTCCATGTATATTTTTGTTATTGTAATCAATCTATTATTTATTTCATTCTGCTCATAAATCTGGATCAGTGGTATCAGAGCGGTCTGTTCTTCATTTATTTTTCTTCGTGCATGTCCTCGACAATATTTGGGTACAAGAAGTTGGGACTCGAACCAGTTGAGCCTTTGCAAAATCGGTCATGTTGAGCTCGACCAAAACTCATGGGGGATGAGAATAAATATGATGGAACATGAGATCCTTTTAAATTGTTTCTCGAGGAATCCTTGCATGAAAAATGAACGAAATGATGGAAAAATTTGCACAGATCCTTAGACGACTGCCCACAAGAGATGCATCTTCATCAAGAAGCCATGCAACCCCCTTCAAGGTACGAGTAAATTTTGATATTCCATTATTTGAAGGACTAATAGATGCATATATTGTAGATAAATGGTTGAATCTTCTCAAAGGGCATTTTTCGATCCACAATTTTTCCGATAGGGAAAATATTACTTTTGCACTCCTCAAGGTCGTCCCACATGTTATGGACTGGTGGGATACTTACTCTGAGCAAAGGGACATAGAGGAATCTGCAATATTTGCATTCTCCCCCACATGGGATTCCTTCAGGGATTCCATTAAAGAACAATACTACCATGTTGGAAGCTACGAGGACCAATACACAAGATGGACCACCCTGCATCAGGAAAGGGACCAGACAGTACTGGATTTCACCAATATTTTCCATACCCTACGCACCAGATTGGGTATCAAAGACTCTGAACGACATCTGGTACTCAAATATCATGGATTTCTGCATAGATACATTCAAACATAAATGGAGTTTCTGGACATCACATCATTGGGTACGACTTATAGTTATGATGTCAAGATCGAGCAGAAATTTAAGAAGAAGAGACGAGAGTTTGGATCTGAAAACTCCTCATATCCGAAGCAGGGCAAAGGAGGCCCCAACCCATAAAACAAGGGACATAGAAAATATGGCCATTGTCGCGATAACCAGTCCAAGCCACAACACAAGAAGACTAATGAGAATTCAAAGAAGGACACAGGAAAGTGGTGTGAATTCCATAGAATCCCTTGGCACAACACCGTTATTTCTTTAATCTCTGTTAAGCAATGAAGTAAGGTCATTTCACAGACTGGGAAGTTCGTCTTCTTTGTGATTCATGCTCATAGTAAGAAGAAGGTCGCCACCACATCCATGACCTCTACATAGAGATTCTCTTTGCAACATAAGCAAGTGGATGAAATCGTGGAAAAGTATAGAGACATCTTCTCCCCACCCACCGGGGTACCGACGCACTGCCAAGTCAAGCATCCAATTGATCTAACCCATGGTGCACCTCTGCCTAATGGACCAGTGTATCATCGCTTGTTGATGGAAAATGATGAAATCAAGCGTCGGATCCAAGATTTTCTTCAAAAGGGGCACACCAGACCCATCTCCTTGTATATTTTAACCTTGTACAATATCTACCGCAAACAGATATTCAGTAAAAGAACAGAAAAGATACAATGACAAATACAAACATTACATTGATATTTTTCCCCTGGAAACCCAAACCGGGAAATCCAACATATTCTATATTCATTCATGTATAATACATTGTTTACAATACAATATACATATAGGATCCAATGGCATCCAAAACCCTAATCCAATGACCTGGATTAGTCCACAACCCTAATTCCTTAACCAAAAATAGAAAACCATTGGAAAAAACCATGTGTCGAAAAACCACATGAATATGTGACACGTTTCCTGAGGCACACGACATGTTTTTAGGCATAATTTTTTTTATCGGGGGCGTTGCCCCTCAAACCCCCCTACATGCTCGGTGCAAAGAATATAACACATACCCAAAATTCTCCCACTTGTTGTTTTCTTTGCATAGAGGGGGTTACAAAGTTACATAGTCAACAATCCAGGGCAACACTGCCCATGGATCCTCTACACCAAGAGAACTTTTGAGTGCTCACAGATTTTGTTAATGAATCTGCAACATTATTCAAGGTGTCCACCTTCATCAACAATACTTTATTTTCTTCAACCATGTCTCTCACAAAGTGATATTGAATATCAATATTTGTCTTTGAATGATGAGCTGGGTTCTTTGCCAAAAAAATTGCACTCTGGCTGTCACAATCTATCCTTACATCTTGTTGTACCAACCCAATACCTGAACACAATATTTGTAACCATATTGCTTCCTTACTTGCATGAGTGGCTTCCATGTATTCAACTTATGTATTTGAAAGTGCCACTACAACCTGTCTTTTGCTTATCCAACTTATTTCTCCTCCAAACAGGTTAAACACATACCCACTTGTAGATCTCCTACGATCCAGATCTCCAGCCCAGTCTGCATCCAAAAATCCATGTATATCCACCACTCTGTCCAATCCTAGTCTTCCTTCGTAGCACAATCCATAGCTAGCAGTGCCACACAAATACCTGAAAACCCTTTTTACTGTTGTCCAATGCTCCTTCCCTGGTTTTGACATATGCCTGCTCAAAACTCCCACTGCATGTGCAATGTCCAGTCTAGTATAGACCATTGCATACAACAAAATGCCAACTGCACTCACATATGGAACATGAGACATGTCCTCCTCCTCTTCATGTGTCTTGGAACACTGATCTGCAAA
>SNQJ01S0035656.1:33511-62343 GCA_010110895.2 Picea sitchensis
ACTAAGTCTAAATTGTCACCTATATTTGTATTATTCATTTAGGATATTAGTAATATATCCTCAAGTGATGACTAATGAGTTAGTTAAGATTGCCTAGCATAGTCATCATGCATGATATTAGGATCTAGAGAGAATCTCTCTATGAGGTGGCATCACCCATTGTACTATAAATATGTAACATTGGAGTGAATAAAAGGTGTTGGATATTATGCCTTTTCCGCCATGTTGTTGTTCTTGTCTCTATTTTGTCAATTGTTGTTCTTGTGTTTAATTTCTTCAATTGGTATCAGAGCTAATATAGTTCTTAAGGGCCTGGTAATATTGAGATCCATGGTAGTTTCACCATGGAAGATGAGGTGCAATGAGAGCATGGAGCCAAAGAGGAGCAATTAGCACACAAGCTACATCATAGATGAAAGAGTAAAGTGATGAATTTTATTCTCTGGATATGGTAAAATTTGATGAACTCCAGTTCTGTGTATGTGGAATGGAGGTTAGATTAGAGCGTTAATCTGTTAAGAAGATGGGTTCTGTGCATGTAATAATTGTGTGTATCTTGACCTGCGAAGAGAATCTGTTGCACATCTTTATGATTTAATATTCTATTGTGTCGTAGTCGAGGATCTGAACTCTGCAGGATCGATCTCTCCTGAAATTTTGTTGTTAACCGACATTTCCTCATTAAAGGTGAAGATCGGGCTGTGGTTTTAATGGATCGGTCTTGAATGACAGTTTATCGTTGTAGAATGTTGTGTTTCATAGGTTTCCATGATCTTGCATTTGTGGGTGCGCTTGCAGGAAGATCTAAACATTTATAATGAAAATTGTTTATTCTTTCTTGCCGGGAGATCCATGTAGACAGGCCCGTGGATAGATGTGGAGGTTATTGGATCTAAAGGAGATCGAAGGTTGCAAACAAACAAACAAAAAAAAAAATCACCGCGCCCTTCAACAAATCCGGCAAAGACATCGTGCTCTTCAACAAATCTGGTATTTGGCAAAGACATCGCGCCCTCCATCAAGTGCTCTTAGCAAGCATCCTCCATGGATCAGATTGCACCCTCCACAGATCTCGTAGCAAGGACCCTCCTACAAATGTTTTGCTCATATGTGCCCTGCATGATCTTCCCTACATCACACTATTCAGATCCGGGATTGTTTTTGTAAACAACAGAGTCAAACCGCTTGCTTGAAAGACGTATAGAATTCAATAAAAGATGGAGAGCCAAGATGAATTGAATCACTGCTTTCGTTTCATTCATTGAGTGATCCGCCATGATGGGTTCTCAATTCCATGGTGAACTCGATCAGAGCTTGAGTGTGAGGCCGTTGTATTTCCTGTCGCTGAAATACCTCCTCGCGCGATCTGATCGTGAGATCTCTTCTCGGCCTGCTATTGTGCTTATGAGATGTCTTCCAGCAGATATGGCGTGAGAGCTCATGTGAAAGACAGTCTATGCACCGATTTTGTTGTCCAGGATTTTGCTACCTCCAGGAGTTTGGTATCACTGCCCAAACAATAATCTCTTTGGATTGCGTTGTATGTTGGAGTTGTCGACTGTCTTTTCTTTTTGGTTGGCGCATACAGGAGTGTTCATTGATGCGTTCAGTCTGTGTATTCAGTGCTTAGTAGAGATGTCTCAACTGTCTCAAGAGGGGGTGTCCGCGTGAAGTGTAAAACCCTTATCACTCAGCCATATACGCTACCTATCCTTGTCCTTCAGTGTTATACACACTGCCTATCACTGTTGCGTACTGTATTTGTTGAAGTGTGCTGCTTGCTGGAAGTTGTTGCGAGCGATCTGAAACGGATCCAAAGAGAAGGACGTGGAGCCACATACCTGCGAAGGGAGTTGTAATCTCCAAATTATGTGTACAGTCCCGCAAGCTATATGGAGTGCGAGATATTCAGCATCACAGCCTCAAGTCGAGTTGTGAGAGCCTGTAATTTGAAGGTTTCAGAGGAATCTATCGTGGATCGGAGCAATCTATCTCTATAATTTGAAGGTTTTAGAGGGAGCCGCAGAATGGAGGGAGCTTCCAGGAGAGCATTCGTTGTGTGAAGTTTGTCCAACTATATTTGCTGCAGTCATGAAATCCGATCTGTCTATGGAGAAACCGATCTGATCTGTTCTGTGGTGCCGAGTTGTGTGGTTGTGTTGCTGGCGAGTGGATAATAGAGCCTTCCTAAAATTCAGAACGGAGATTGAAGGTTTCAGAGGTCTGCAATTCTAGTTTTTTTCATTATGTTCTACGTTCACTCATTAGTATTCTTTTATTTTTGCTGAGAAGAGTTTTGGTGAATATAAGATTTAAAAAAAATAAAATAAAAAAATAGAGTAAAAATTAAATTTGGAGAGGTTGTAAGTCAAATGTGTTAATTGGCTTAATGAAAGCTTACATTTGTAAAAGGCATTAGAAGATTGAAAGCTACATCCTTAAAGTTGTTGATTCCATGAGAGATGGATATGGATATCTGTGTATCCCTCTGTATCCCTCTCATTGTATTTGGTCAAATAAACTTGCTTCATTTTTTTGTGATTGTGTTCAAGATCCGCTCGAAATTGAATAAGGGGATCTTAGGTACACTTTGTGTTGTGTGCGACGAATTATTCTTAATGTTTCTCTTATGTGTCTAGTTTTGGCACTTAAACATAATTTTACAAAACAATCATACACACACTAAAGTACAAAGAAACATAATGCAATTCGAGCACATGTAAGCATTGCCAGTGAAGCACATACATTCAAGCACAATCAAATGAAAGTAATCAAGGAGAAACAAAGTTCAAGTTGTCATCCACATCGTCATTCAACAACACTGCACATTCATAACATTGAAGCAATGGACACTTCAAGCTAATAATCAAGGACTCAAAACGTCATCAAAGAAGTCAACTTTGAAGATCACTTCAACTTCAACATCAAATACAAGTAATGTACTTGCAATAGTGTTCTTTGTAAGTGTGAAATCAAAATCAAGTTGAATTGCAGTGTAATTTTTCAGGTGCATTCTCGGCTGAGCCTGACAACATAGATTCATTGTAATTTTTTGAATTACATGGCAATTAACAAGGTTGGTGGTTTAACTAAAGTCATTGTAAACATCACGTGTTTTGGATGCATTTTTTGATTGGTAACCGACATCCTCAACTTGTTGAAAGTTTCAAGCGAGCCGGTTCGAGTGAAGCAATTTCAAGAGAGCATGAAAGTTTAAATAAGAGTTCAAGCGAGCGAGTTCAAGCAAGAACAAGTGAAAGAATAATGGGTAAAAGGAGGAAGCGTTTCTGATGCATCTCTCAAGAAATCAAAGAGATGCATGAGTACAACCATGAATTACAAGATCAAATTGATATGAAGATAAATTGATTAAAACACTTGAGGATGAGAGTTAATTCAAAGGCCAAAGACATAATTGATATGGTTGATACAATACGATTAGGTAAATGATCTTGAGGATGAAATTGAAATGAAGAGATAAATTGAGTTGATGCACTTGAGGATAAAGTTAAGTGAAAGAAGAATCAAATTGATGGCATAATTGATGCAACATCTGCAAAAACTCAAAAAGTTGATGCAATTTGTGACACGGAGGATCTCATAGAGAAGTTTGATACAAGTTGTGACACAGAGGATCTAATAAAGAAGATTGATGCGACATGTGATACGGAGGAGCTTATCAAAATGGTTGATGAAGAATGTGATACAAACGAGTTTATACAAAGGTTGATGCATTTTGTGACACAGAGACCTTAGTGCAATTGAATATATAAAGAAACAAAGATATGGAATATTTCAAGATGAATTCCAAAGAAGCCGCAGATAATAGCGTGACAACGAAGCAAATGAAGAAATAAAGAATGGATCCAACATCATCTTTCCAGAGAACTTTGTTAGACCAGCAGGAAGAATTACATGTCGGAATCATCATGGCTTGGGATATGAAAATCAAAAGCGGAGTTTCATATTTAAATTACTCAAAACCAGTGGTTTGGAGTAATTTGGATTTCTTCAAGAAAAATCAATAAATGTAAAGCAAATCGGTAAGTTACCAACATTATGTCCAAGTTGGTCACATGGAGGATCAATGTTTTGATCTCCATCCTTATTAGGAATTATTGTAGAGACAAATCATGCATCAGATAAATGTTCAAAGAGGAACAAACCTGCAAGACTAGAGATTCACTATGAGTGGATTGATCCTTGGCAATGGTCATTAAGTGCCAAGCAATTATATAAGTCTTATCGAGAGAATTTAATCTTGAGTAAAGATATGTTTTGAAGAAAATAAAAGAAATATGTATATATAACTCCAAAGTGGCCCCCAAGTAGCTTTTGAGCATAGCCCTCACGGGATGAGATAACATGTGGTTAATTCCATATACCCACTGAGTTTATACACAAATAAAATAAAAATGGAGTAAAGTGAAACCCTCATGCACCTAAAGTGGGGGAGTTCAAAAATCGGGGAAGATGAACAGGTGAAACCACTTGTAGTCTCTCCTTTGATTGACAAAGGGGAAATTAATGATAAATTTATGATGGAATTAGGATGGTTGTCATCTTGAAAGTTTCGACAAAAAATATGCCGGATGGAATATCAAATTTGTCAGATGGGGAACTGTCGTCTGTATATGGCAGATTTTGGCAGAATGATGGTTCTATATTTGAATCATACACAGGGATGTTGTTTTTGAGAGAAATGATGTAGACATTTGGTTCACCTAGATAGTCATTGGACCTAGCAGAGGAAAAATGGATCATTTTGCATTGCAGCTTGGCATTTGATTAAGATGTCAGGCATTTTCAGGGATGTGAAATTGAACTTGCGGTTGATTCACTTCTCTTTGTTCTCTCTCATCATATTGGAGTTCACATCCGTGAATACATTTGTTACAGCATTAGCTCACATGATTACCTGATGGGTTTTCAGTTCTTAGCATCCAGTTGCTTTTAGGCGGTTCTTCATTGAGGCTCAGCATGTGAGTTTTAGTATGAAGACTTGGGATTGATACCATTTTATGCTTTATTTTTGGTATTATTAATCGGACTTGTGATTAAGGGGGTGATTCTTAGCCTATGAAAAGCACAGCACCAATCACTAAATTAAATTGTCTATATTTGTATTATTCATTTTAGGATATTAGTAATATATCCTCAAGTGATGACAATAGGTTGGATTAAAGATTGCCTAGCCTGATCATCATGCATGATATTAGGATCTAGAAAATCTCTCTATGAGGTGGCATCACCCATTGTACACTATAAATATGTACCATTGGAATTGAATAAAGATTATTTGGCTAATATGCCTTTTTCAGCCATGTTAACATTCTTGTCTCTATTTTTTCAATTATTTGTTCTTGTGTTTAATTTCTTCATTTAGAGTGTTATTTACCTTCATTAGAAATATCCTCATGATCTTCATTTTTACCAATATCAACACATACTTCTTTGATTTTTATTTGAAATGTCTTCAAGATCTTCCTTTGTGCTATTATCACTTGATTCTTTATCTTCACTTGGAATATTTTCAAAATCACATTTAGAAATAACATTGAAGTTTTTGATGATTCTTTACCTTTTGATGATCTTGTTAGGTGGTCTTCAGCTGCTTTCTTTCTCTTCTTTGCTTTGATATGTTTCCTCTAGCTTTAGCCATAGATCCTTGGTGGGGAAGTGCATTGTCCCATGCTCTCTTTGATAGGAGCTTGAGAGTCCACTAGAATTGTCTTGAGCCAATGCATCATTCTTGTTTCCCTTCCCTTTGAGCTGCAAACTTTGGCTTGTTCTTCAGCGGAACATATCCACCAATGGTTACCCCTGAAATAAGCTGCTCCCATTGTCTTCAAATACACTCTCATCTCTATTCTCCAAGTAGAATAGTTTTCCTCATCAGTTGGAACTTCATCATCCATTTGTGTCTATGGATCTCCTTCAAAAACTAATTAAGGCTTGTAGTGAAGGCCACTCTGATACCAATTAATTTAGGGACCACCACCACACTTAAGGGGTGAATGAGTGTGGGAGTTCTTTTCCAAAACTTCCCTCTTGCACAAAAAATCATCAATTAGAATTCCAACATTTATTACCATTACCCATTGTTGTCATTTTATAACCATTTTAGATGTGATCACATATCAACAACATATATCCAACAATATATCATCAACAAGTCATCACCACAATGAACACAAAACACAAGATGTATGTACAATTTTTCTTTTTTATTCTGGGACTACAATCGCAGGGTTTTATCAGCATCAAATCTAATAGAGTACCAACTCTAAAAGAGCATACCATCTCTATGTATTACAAACTTGCATTCCTACATTTTCCAACTAAAGATATGGGGCAACAATCCTCAACAAATATCAATCTATACCATAAGCAAAGAGCATCAACCATGCACCCAACTATGCCAAACAACTTTGTAATCAACTTTTGTACCATAGAAGCAAGTTGCATCCAACCATGTACCAAGAGTGTATACCAATCATGTGTCAACCAATCATCAAAATGACTCATCAATGTGTACCAACATCATCAATATACACCTCGTGGCAATGTGCCAACTCATCACTTCACTTTATCAACCAAATCACTCAGCATGTACCTCAGCCAAAAGCCCTCATTAATTTCATCATCAAAATATGATTTGTAGCTACGTAATAGACCTAGTGTATATTACGTTACATTTCTTCAAGCGTTCATTGCTTTACTTGACCAAAGAGCTAGCATTTTCATCAAACTTTCTTTAGTCTCACATGCCTAGTTTTTGGATTAGTCAACATAACCTAACTTGAGTAATGCAACTTTGAACATGTAATGTATAAAGATGAAACTGATACCTGTGTTCTTCAGTGTGTTTATGCAATTCCTCATTCATGGACCTCTCTCTATAAAGGGAGTTATAGAAAGCACAGCGTACCTTCTTTGAATTAGAAAACTGACTACAGAAGGTAGCAGTAGAGCGTGCCTTACACAAAATATTTGATGAAATGATATGCATCTATTACAAAAGAATACTAAATCCTTTACCTAACCGAAAACTTTGGTCTCACTGAATTTGGATGTTATGAAGAGGATTATAGCGTTTATACGAGAAGTACGATTTGACTAGTTTGGGTACGGCCCACGAGCTATTTTCCACAGAGTGTAACTCCAAAATACAACGACCAAGCTTAATTTTGAATACAGATGAATTGGATTAATGTTTTTCACCATGAATGAGGAATTTCGGATCCTGAATCATTATAGAAAAAGAAATTATAGCAAAAAATCCAACATGATCTTTAAAGAACATACCTCAGAACACATCACCAAAAAACTTTATCCTTCCTTGCATTTTGGCCTTCTTTTCTTCACTTTCCTCAGAATTTCAGCTAAGATATCATTTGTAAACCTCAGACACATATAGATATTCAATATGATCAAGTGTGATTCAAATGAGAGATCCTTTCCTCTTATTTATACTCTCAGTAGCTTCCTTAAAACGTCTTCTAGGTCACTTGGCCCCACTTTCCTTATTTTAGGGTTGGGTCCATACAATTTCTCCATTAAAATTAATATTTACCCATTTCTGGGTCACTTGACCTGGTACTCATTTTTTTAGGGTTAACCATTTCCATAAATATTCCTTCTTGAAGTTTGTCCTGCTTTAATATTTCTTGAGTTTGTCACTTCTCTTGGTTATTTAAATGAAAATCCACCTTGGATAAATAATATTAACCCATTTCTAGGTCCCTAACCTATTTTCCTTATTTTTAGAGTTTAAACATTTTCCATAAAATATTCCTTCTTGATTTTGTTGTCTTACTTTATCATTTCTTTTTTAGGAGTCACTTTGACTTCTGCTGACTTTGGGGGCTTCAGCCTTCGTGTGAGGGTCCTTCATCTTAGAGCAAAGACCATAACTCTCAAACCGGAGGAGTTATGTGACATTCCACATACCACCATGATGGCATGATGAAGCACTATCCATCCCTAGGACCGGTTTCAAACAATTTCAACTGATCTTCTCCTCGTTATTCCTATACAAGCATAGATTACCTCCAACCATTCTTCTATGATAGCTCAATCCATAAAGCATATTCCCTTGAGGGCTTTTACCATAAAGGGGACCACTTTGGAGTTCATCCATTTTGTACACCTTATCAATCCTTGTAAGACATAATGAATTCATCTATGCATTTTACAATGCATCGCTATACCAATGGAACCACATGATCCATCTTCATCGTGGCATCAATGAAAACTCATTGATCCATCTTCATCTATGCATTCATCAAGGTTATTTTGCTTATTATATTACACCAATCATCAATCAATCAATCCATTGACATCAATCAATCACTTGAAATCCAATCAATGACATCAATCAATCAAACCGGTAGCATCAATGACAACATGATCAACAAAGTTGCATCTTTTCCAATTGGATTCTATCTTGATGTTCCCATATGTGATGAATATGATAAAGGGGAGCAGAAAGGATATGCATCATATACCAATGGAACCACATCGATCCATCTTCATCATGTATCAATGAAAACTCATTGATCCATCTTCATCTATGCATTCTCATCAAGGACAATACATATTATATTACACCAATCATCAATCAATCAATCCATTGACATCAATCAATCACTTGAAATCAATCAATGACATCAATCAATCAAACCATTGGCATCAATGACAACATGATCCAACAAAAGATTCATCTTTTCCATTTGGATTCTATCTTGATGTTCCCATATGTGATGAATATGATAAAGGGGAGCAAAAAGGATTAGATCAGAAATTTATGATGCCTTTTTCTCCATCAGTTGTTGAGCAACCATCTCTGTATATGTTTAAAGATCTAGTTGTAGCCTTGATGGAATCATATATTTCAGATCAATTGAAAATTTTAAACTTCATTATCTATGGAATTTTTTATCACTGCTAATATGTTTTAGACATTGTCTAATTATGAGTGATAGAGACATGCTCATATCAGTTTTGAAATTTCTTGAATGGTTACTATGGAAGTTCACCTTTACTTGACCAAATATTATATTTAGTTAGAAGTAGGAGTAGGTAGCTAAATAAGCTCTTCATATGAGCAGATAGATTTCTTTCAGTTTTCTTAAATAAGAAAAGCTTCCTAGGGACTTGCACGTTATGCTGCCCTTTCTCAGGACAATGGCCTTGTGCCGATTATGGAGCCAAAGATTCTGCTGGATGGAGACCATTTCATTAATAAAAACCTTGAAGTGGCAGAGAAAGTCTGGACTGAGGTTTTCTTCTACTTGGCAGAGAACAATGTGTTGTTCGAGGGAATTTTGTTAAAACCCAGTATGTTGACTCATGATGTTGAGCACAAGGAGAAATCAACCCCACAATAGGTTGCTTATCACACTCTTGAAATGCTTAAGAGGATGGTGCCATGAGCATGGAAGTCCAATGGCATCTATATGCTCTTTTTCTTAACGGTGGAATAATGATTGTTTTGGGATTTTGATCAAATTATTAAAACATAAATAATCATCATTTTACGAAGGCATGAAGAACTTGAAGGTTGCTGCTAGACTCTATAGAAGAAAAGTGTTGAATTAAATCAAACACTGAGCATATTTTCCAGGTATCATTGCCAGCAAAAAGAGAAAAGGGAATGAGAAGTTCAATCAAAGAATCTACAAAAGAGTATTTCTCTTCTCAGACAGTCATAGACTTATTTTCATTTGCTAGCTAGGATAGAATACTAATTCAAGTTGCTAGCAAGGGATTCAATCCAAGATTGATTATTCTTTTGGTTGTAGTTGGAGTGTTAACACATAGAACATCTGATCAACTCAATGAAAAAGGGCATTCTCTTACTACATATAAATTTGTTGAATAAATTAGAGGTCTGATGATGTATGAAATTCCTAATATGAAAACATATAAGCCCGATGTTTTCCAACAATGGTGAGGAAGAAAGAAATTCATTTCTGTAATTTTGAAAGCGTTCCTTTTCAGTGGCTATTTCAGTTTGCACAACTGTCCTTAGCCACCGAAACCAGATCTTTCAGTGGCTTACAGGTTAGAATTTTGGCTCTCCTAGCCACCGAAAGCATAGAACATGGTAGAATGCTACTATTTTTTCACAGATCTGAGTTCCCTTGATCTGAATGGAATGAGGATAGTTTCAAATGATAGATAATAATTAAAGTCATCATTATCAAGGTTTCTTTTTTATTTTGGAGATGATTAGTCAAGGTGGATCTCAAACAAGTGATAATAGCAGTGTTGGTTCTAGTCAAGTGCCACCCCCACCTATTCATCTAATACATGGATTTCTCAACCTATAATTTGCCTCCAAGACCTCTTACTAATCTATATGGAACATTATAAATGGCTATGACTTGACAAGTGGATATATGAAGCTTGGTGGTACAACTTTTGGAAATGGTTACAGCAGGTTGCAATAGAGCATGAGGAAATTGTAGCAAAGCTATATATTCAAGGAGCAGTCCCAGCTGGAAAACAGATGATAGAGTACGCAGATTTGCATTCACCTACACCTAAGGAAGAGCAGGAGCTTCAAGATGATGAGGCATCAACCAACAAGCCCAAATTGTTAAAAAATTAATCAAATTCTAAGACAAGCTTATGATCTTGAACTCCTTGACAGAGAAGTGAAGACTAGTAATCAAATTTTGACAGAAAAAGATATTGAGTTGTATGATTCTCATCAAAGGCTTACTAAACAATATGCTAAGCTGGAGAAAAGGAACCAAATTTTGATGCTAGGCTATACAGGAATATCGGGCTGATAAGAATCAAAATGATGCCTCCAAGACCTAAGGCACATATCTCTCTATAAACCCTAGTAGAAGCAACCACTAATCTTGTTGATAATCCAGGGGCAGACATTAACTCTGTTGATAACCCAGACTCTGCCCAGGCTGTTGAAGCCTCAAAGGAGAAGAAGTGAAGATCAAAAGATGGAAGGAAATACATTTTTGCAATTTTGAAAGCCAGTTTCAAAACAGAGCTTTCAGTGTCTTAGGCATGCTTTCACTGTTATTTTTTAGCCACTGAAAGTAGAGCTTTCGGTAGCTTATAGGTTAGAATTTTGGCTCTCCTAGCCACTGAAATCACAGAGTAGGGAAGAATGCTACAATTTTTTCACAGATCTAAGTGTTTTTGTTCTAGTTGGAACGAGAAATGTTCCAAAGTGATGACCATAATTTAGAGCATAAATTTCATTGCTCTGTTTTAGTTTTGGAGGTGTCAGCAGTGTGAGGAAGATAAAACTTCTTATCTATTTTTGGCAAAAGATGACTGGTTTTTCAAGGTGGCATTTTTGACCTCATCCATAATCATCTGAAGATCACTACAACTATTGAAGACTATGAATACTTTCAAGGCTATAGGTTTGCAGGGGATCATTTCTAAAGGCCAAACGACTCCATAGCCTAATGGTAAAGGCTACAGGAAAGTTATAGGTTTGCAAAAGATTATTTGCACAGGCCAAATGACTCCATATCCCAACAAGAAAGGCATTGGAGCTGAGGTTCTTGAAATCTCGTAGGGAGGCTTTCATCCCCACAAGGAGCCAAATGTTATCTCCTCAAATAACACAGTCAAATTTGTTTATTTTAGGTGATAGGAAGTCATTGAAAAATACATTTCTAAATTTTTTAAGGTTCATTTTTTAGAGCCTTAGGTTTGTAATAAAGTTTTAAAAATATTTGATTTGGTTTTCCCTTCAAAAAAGTCAAAACTCAAGTTTTGGTAGCTAAGTTCCTTTCCAAAAGGGCTCTAAGCCACCGAAAGTGCATAAATTCTGTGTTTTTACTAGGTTGAGTCATCATTTTCAAACGATGATGCTGAGCAACTGGAAGATCATTTTGCAAAATGGTAGGAGGTTTTTGTGCCTAACATATCAAATACTAATAAACTCTCTCAATTTTCCTATAGGTGTCATATATTGGGAGAATCGAATTCATCTATGAGCCCTAAGTTTTGTATCTCAGAATTTACATGTTTGACACATGTTTTTGAAATGAAGATCACGGGAAAATAAAAACGAATCTCAAATAAATGAGAGAGGTTTTTTCTCAAAACTACCTATCTACAAATAAATTTCTCATTTTTCCAAAATACATTTTTATTTGAGAGATATGGGTGAATATTTGAGAGGAATATTTCTAGAATTTTCGGTGGCTTAGGTGAATATTTCAACTGTTCATTAGCCACTGAAAGCACAAACATGGCAGAGAGGTCGTATTTTTGCCCAGATCTAACGTTTTCTCAGCCAAACATCTCGAGAATGGTTTCTTAAGATGCATGATAATTAAATACATCAGATTTAAGGTTTTGTCTTGATGTATGAGGTGTTTTAAATGGTAGCAAAATGGAAATAACCACCTATTTTTTGGGCACAGAAAACAGTTTTTGGCTAAAAATAGCAAATTTGACCCATCTAGTTTTCTATGGATATTCAATAACCTTGGAAGGTTTTATACACTTGGAAAAGATTTTGAAGGAGATAAAGATCATAAAATATAAGGAGTTGACCTAGTTTTTAAGATCTATTCCTATTCTTTTGTGACAATTTTTAACTGTCTATTTTAAGTAAATCTGATCCTACTTTTCAGTATCTGGATTTGTCATGTAAAGGCTATAAAGCCATAGACTATTGATGTAACAAGGGGGGGGGGATTCAGTCCTTGAGGCTGAAGGTTCGATTTTGAGTTCCATAATCCACTGTTATTGTAAAAAAGACACTTTATTTAATATATTAAGCCTGCAAGCTTCTTTCATTGTTATTATCAGACTCTTTTTTATCTTTGTCTATGCCTATGAGTTGAAATCATTCTTTTGTCTATGTTTAATGGTCCCATGGTAACTTTCATCTTACCTTTGATTGTTAAGGAAGAATCATAAGCATTCTTTGCTAGTTTGTTGACCCATCATATATATTGCCTATGTATGTTTTGGTTAATTGATTGGTTTTCTTATCCATTTGATTTACAAACCTATCTGATAATAGCTCTTGAAGGCCTTGTATTGCATGAATATAGCTAGATTGTATTGAAGATACAATCCAGTGATTTAATATAGTCATCTTGATCCAAACCCACACCCATTATTGAGAAAATAGTTATAAAAAGGTTAAGTTACCAGGCATCTCTGAGATACAGCCTAGGAGAGTTTCCTAGAGTGATAACACTTACAGTCATGAAATTGAACAAAAAAAAAAAAATAGATTAAAAATAATGAACTCATACACACAGCTAGTCCAATGAATCTTTTCAAAGCCAAAGATGATAGAAATGTTTGCAAGGGGAAGCAGGCAGCTACACAAATTTTTATCCCTTGAAGATGACATTTTACTGTGATAAAATTTACACGAATATTTGGCTGCCAACACCGACCTAACTTTCTGGTAATTATATTTTTTGTTTATCTTTTTCCTGTGAATCTGACTTGTCTTCCTGGAGAATAATACCTTAATATTATATATTCTACTGAGCCAACTTATCTTCTAAGGTTTTCACACATCTTTTTAGGGTTTCTCTTGCTTCCATAATATTATATTCTAGTCAAATTTTACATATTGTTATAGTCCAAAAATGCCACATCTATGCATCCAAGACATTGGGCCATCCAATTGCATACTTTTCCAAACATATTGTTGAGGTTTCTTTTTAAAAAAACATTTTTTTGGATAATGTACACGCCCTGCTGCACTAATATTTTATGTACACATGCGATATGCATGTTATTTATCCTGCGTACATACGCTTGATGCATGTTAAGTATCCCACGTTTACCTCCAAAATTTGCAAAAAATATAAAATTGCACATATTTCGGCGGAGTTTACAGGCTATGGAGGGTTTCCTAACCATTTTACCCCTTGTATCCTGTCCCCAAAATGAATAACCATATTTCTCTCATATAAAAAGAGGTCTTGGGGAGTCATTTAGACATATGAACAAGAGAAGAAGAAAAATATGCCAAAATCCTTTCCCTCTCATTGCCTAAGTTTTGCATCTTGCTCTGAGTTTTAGCCTTAGCTTTCCACTCCAGCCATTCTCCCTATGCAACCCTTCCTTCTTCCCTTGATGGTATGCTAGTTGTGAGAAATCTATGTGGGATTGATTCACTTGGAGCCACGACAGAGGATCCTGGACTTGGTTCGTAGAGCGGTGTTCACAAGCAAAGGTTCTAACCTTTTATCTTGAATTTGAATAAAAGAGATTATCTTTGTCCCAAACCCCTATGTGTACATGTTCTGATCAATTTGAGCATTTATATCTATATTTAGGTTTTTAAGTGATTACTAGAGATTGTATATGTTGTTGCATTGTATTCTTAACCCCTTGCAAGTCATCTTTGGGAGGCGATTTGCGATCTAGGAGGCAACAACAAGTGGAAGAAGTCTATATCAACCGTAAGGATTCAAGGTGCACTCATTAACCTTCTCTTCACTCTTTCTCATATCACTTAGTATAGATTATTTTGGTGTAGATTAGAGATAAGTCAATATTTTAAGGGATTTATCACTCTGCCTATTCCTTAGACCTAGTTTAGGGGGAATTTCCCCATAGCAGAATTGGTGACTCAACTGGGGATTCTCTCTAGGTTCTTAGTGGGAGATTTTGGCTTGATTTATTTTTTCATTTTCTTTTTAAGTTTTCTGAGTCAGTTTGGGTCTCTAGTCACCTTCTAGGTGCCTACCGACCTCCATTTCCCAGTTTTCTATCCAAACCTTTTTCTTTTTTTGAAAACTTGCAAAGGTGTATGCACCTTGTATTCTATATAGCGCGCGTACATACATGTTATGCATAGTATAAAGCATGCATACATACATGGGTTTCTCGTGCACAACATGTGTCTCTGTGTTTTGGAAGGGTTTTTTAAAAATAATTTTTCTTTCCTGGAAAGAAGATATTTTCTTCTCAAGCCTTCCTTAACTCTTCAATGTCTCTAATGATTGTGTTTGGTTGGGTTAAAGACTTAGTTTATCTTGCAATATGTAAAGATTTTTTTTTGTTTCTTTATCTCTTTTGTTTTCTTTTAAGGTTTAGGGTGAAATTATAAGCGTTAGATCCGTCTGTGGATTCCAGTAAATCCATGCTTTCAAGCAGTGGCTTAGGGTTTGTGTTAGTCTTGGGATTTTCTTCTCTTTCCCTTGTTTGTGCTTTGAAAAACGAAAACATATCATTTACTTGTGATTTTGTTTTCTAAGCATTCAAAAACGAATAAAAATTGTTGTTCTTGCATTTAGTTATGCGTTTTTGTTTGGTATTTGTTCCATATCCAAATTTTCTTCTACATTATTTCCTTGAAAGTTTAGTATTTTGCATTTGCATTGTGAAACGAAAAGCGCATTCTAGGAAAATTTTTGCATTTTAGGATCTTGGACCATATTTCGAAAATTTTGCACTGACAAAGTTTAAAATCTATTTTCCAGTTGTAGAAAGTAGTTTTCTTTCTGCATGAATGTTCTAAATATTTTATTTCTTCTCTTCCGTCTCTTGAAAACACCATAAGTTTCACGTCCATACCCTTTTGAGTAAATTAAGCCACTTAAAATCAATGATTAACACTAAAATCAACTAGACTTTTGTTTGCAGGGTTTACCAAGTAGTCTAGGCTTTAGGGCCTTTAAATAGGTGTGTAGAGGAAACTCTTCATGGCCGCTTAAACAAACATAAGAATCTATGATAGAGAGTGTGAAAGTCCATTTTTGTAAGATTCAGTCGGGACACCCTCTAAAACAGGGGCTAAACATAAGGTCACATCAGGAAAGGTAGAGGAGATAACCCCTCCAAAGCCAGACCAAATGTAGTGGAGATCATATATTGAGATTCATTTTTGGGATTTTCGTTGAATGCATTTGGCTACAGATCTTTGTGGACCTTGAATCCATTTGAGATCCTCAATTTTCTTCTGGACCATTTTCCTTCGGTATCTTTGAAAGGCTTCGAACTTTGTTATCATGCTCATTAGGATTAGCCCGACGGTCGGTTGTACCCGCCTAGTGACTGACTGCGAGTTGGAAACCTATTTTCCTCTTTTTAGGGACTTAAATGGGTGACTATGGGGGTATATTGTGGTACCTAGGGAAGACGTTGGATCACACTTTGCAGAGTATACCCAAAGGGTGTTTCTATATTTGAGATACACTTGCACCAATAATTTTCTCTAGTGACGATTGGTGTAACTATTATTCTTGCCAACTAGTTGATTTCTTAATTTTTCGTTAGGGACTTTTTAGAGTGTGCTATGTGTTTCGCGCTAGATTAACCTTAGAGTGTCAGTTTATCATTTCACAAGGTGGAATATCAAAAGCTTCATCATTCTCATAGGCTTTAGGGCTTGTCACCGATTACTTTGGAGCCACCTCTGAGGCAAAGACTAGATCAAGAGGGTTTCTTTGAAGCAACCCAACCACATGAAACTATACCTGATATTTCTCCTAGATAAGACTTTACTTCACTTGAGGAGTCCACCATTTTTTACCTCGAAGTTGAAGGCTTCAAGCCTGCAAACCCTTCAATCACTAATTTATAAATGTCGCTTCTTATTCAAATAGCCCCTCCTAAGGTGAATTAATCTAAACATCGTTTCATTAGACGAGAAATGATGGAAGAGACTAGTGCTAACTCTTTTGGGAGTCCTCATACTCCCATCTCGGCTGTCACAGGAGGGGGCATCATGCCACCTCCCCCACCTCCACCTATCAGGACTACGTATTTACAGACACCCACAACTTTGGGTAGTGGCACAGTCCCCTTAACGACTATGACCATTATTCCCTCTATTCAGAAGGTGTTTGGTGCTCCCTTTTCTTATGGGGTGTCGAGTTTGGACTCTAGTTCAACCTTAACCTACTCTACTCTACAGACTATTGGTTTGAGGGTAGGGAGATATAATACACCCTTATAAGGATATTTCATGGGCACAACTTCCCCATTTAATGCTATCCCTTACGGTGGGGGCCATATCCCTCCTTCGCCCCCTTCACTCAAAAGTGCTTTCCAGTAGCCATTTGATCTTAACACCAACTCTAGTTTGTTCAATGGAGGGAGTCATGGGCCTGAATCCTATATGACTTTGGTAGGGTCTATGCCTTTTTCTTTTTTTTGGTTTGTTTGGAAACAACGCTTTCTCTTCATAATCTTTATTTTCAAGGGGAAACCTTGTCTTTGATCAACAAACCATATGCGATGATTCGTTCCTTCATAGGGAGCTATTACAGGACTTTACTCCTCACAGGATCTTGGAAATCCCTGGCAGGGCTCATTTCCTTTGCAAGGGATGTCGATCGGGGGAAACCCCTCCCACACTAAGTGGAACCCTGGGCAGGGTTCAATAACTATGCGAGGAGGTTCGACTGGGGGAATCCCCAACTAAGGTCCTTGGAAAACCATGCAGGGAGAAATCCCTACACAAGGTATGTCATCCATGTTAAGAACCAAAAATCAATATAGCATAGAAAAACCTCAAGAAAAATACTCAACGCCTTGAAAAAGAGATAATTTCAGATAATAATCCTCTTTGAGGGGGAAAACTCCTTTTACCCCACTTAAATGTTCAAGTACAAGATGATTCAAAATAAAAATGTCTCCTTGGTATATATAGGATACTAGGAGGTATAATTACAACTAATGACCTAAAGCCTACATAAATAAAATAACATTACTAATATAATATGCCCTAATTAAGGGGTAATGAACCAATATTAGGGATTAACATGCCCCTCCCCTTGAGACAAGTGTTGTCCACAATGCTTGAGTAACTCTGGATGCTTCTGTATAAAAGACTCATATTCCCAAGTGGAATCTTCAGCCGGTGGTTTCCTCCATTTAATGAGATACTAAAAAATGGATCTATTCCTCAGCTGGCGAATTCTTGTGTCAATGATGGCCCTTCATGTTCCAATATGATTTTTCCTTCCTCGTCAAGTTCTGGCAATATAGTTTGAACTGGGATCTTGTCACCTATAACCTTCTTTAAGCATGAAACATGGAAAACTAGGTGTACTCGTGAAGATGCAGGCAGCTCGAATTTGTATGCCATAGTACCAATCTTTTGCAACACCTTATAAGGTCCATAGTACTTTGGTGATAAATTTATTTTCCTTCTTGGCTTGCTTGAGGGTGTATAAATTTTGATACAAATTAATGTATTCCTACGATTCTCTTGATCTAACAAGTTTTTCTATTGTTAAATACATAATCGCTTCTACTATTACTTTTACGGAAGCAATTTAAACCACGATCACAACCATAAGCACAAAGTGAAATATCAATAACACATAACACAATAAGTTTTAACGGGAAAGCGTAAAGCTAAAAACCCCACTATCATATATTATGTATATCATGNGAGATATAATACACCCTTACAAGGATATTTCATGGGCACAACTTCCCCATTTAATGCTATCCCTTACGGTGGGGGCCATATCCCTCCTTCGCCCCCTTCACTCATAGATGCTTTCCAGTAGCCATTTGAGCTTAACACCAACTCTAGTTTGTTCAATTGAGGGATTCATGGGCCTCAATCCTATATGACTCTGGTATGGTCTATGTATTTTTCTTTTTTTTGGTGTGTTTGGAAACAATGCTTTCTCTTCATCATCTTTATTTTCAAGGGGAAACCTCGTCCTTGATCAACCAAACCATATGCGATGATTTGTTCCTTCACAGGGAGAGATTACAGGACTTTACTCCTCACAGGATCTTGTAAATCCATGGCAGGGCTCATTTCCTTTGCAAGGGATGTCGATCGGGGGAAACCCCTCCCACACTAAGTGGAACCCTAGGCAGGGTTCAATAACTATGCAAGGAGGTTCGACTGGGGGCATCCCCAACTAAGGTCCTTGGAAAACCATGCAGGGAGAAATCCCTACACAAGGTATGTCATCCAACTATGGGAATATGTCGGTGATGTAGAATCAAGTGAAAACTCCTTTTACTGGCTAGAGCCACCATGGTTTCTACCAAAACCCTAGCCAACAGGAAAACTTTTCCTGGCAACCTAGTGCCAGTCAAAATCCAGTCCCCTCTTTTCCTTTGAATCCACCAGAACCTAGAATACATTTCCTGGAAACTCTTCATTTGCTAGAATTTTCGAGGCTATTGAATAATCTGATCTGTCATGATCCACATTGGCCCCCCATGCCAACTAAGTTTCCCTTGGACATCCATAATTTTGAAGGAAATCCTAGCAAAGATCCAGGTGATTATGTTACAACATTTCATTTATCGTTCTCATACAACTCATTGAAGGATGACTCCATTTAGTTGCATTTATTTCAACGCACTATTATTGGGGGTGTGATGAAATGGTATATCGAGCTTTATAGTTCAAAGTATGCTTACTTTAACGACTTGACTATGGTTTTCTTAAACCATTTCCAATTACCGGTGAGATATGATATTGGCATTGAGTTGTTGGCCAACTTCGAGCAAGAAAAATTCATCCATATCTCGGATCACATCCTAGAATGGCATCGATGAAAGAGATTTATCAAAGTGAAGGTCCATCCCACATTTTTTTTCGAGTGGTTCCTAAATTCCTTGGTGCCTTGTGTATCCAAACATGTCGCAACATCCAGGGTTTTTTCTGAAGAAGATGATATCATGAGAGCCCATCAACTAGACTTGATTTACTCTCAATATGGTATGTTATACGAGATCCTTTCGGACGCACCATGATCAAATTTCAACAAGACCAAACATAAGTTTGGGCCTCATGTCAATGGCATAGTAGGCTCAGCACAAATAAATCCCATAGATCAGATGACTAACTAGTTACAACAGTTATCGATTCAACATATTGTGGCTAGCCAAACTACTGGTTTGACTGCCCCCACAACCCAAACATCAGATGTACACAGTGTGCAATCAATGAATCCCAAGGGTAACCAACAATCTGAGGGAAAGAGGAAATATAAAAACAAGAAGGGTAAGGGGGATAAGAAGGTTGTGAATAATGTTGGCGAGGGTAAAAATGAAAAGAGGAAGGTGAAGTTTCTATGTAAGATTTGCACGGATGATCACTTGACACACCAATTCCCTCGACTTGAAGAAGCTCAAAAACTATTGGCACAGTAGTAGCTTGCTATGTTAACTCACCCTTTCCCACAAGGGAAAAATATGGTCCAAGATTCCTCATCCACGAATGCATCTAGGGGAAATCAAGGAGCCCTCGCACCTAATGCTAATAATAGAGCTGCAAACATTTATATGATGAGATTAGATGCTCATCTGCAAGTTAGGGCTCACGATTACGGAATGTCAAAATATTCTAACAAGGGAAAAGAAGCTTCCAACCCATTTCCTCCTCTTCACATTATGAATATTGTGGGAAAAACTATGACTCGCATCCCTAAGGTTGCATTTAAGAAGGATTATCACAACCCATATGCAAGGGTTTCTCATAATTACTTCGTTGTGGAGGATATGGCACAAATGCCTTGTGAAATGTCTTCTCTAGAAGTTCTTCAGAGTTTCCCCTCACAAAGGAAAGCATTGTTGTCTGCCTTGGGAGCTGTCGAGACCACAAACTCGGGAATGATTGTTTTTTACCCTACAGATTATAAACCTCATCTGCCTCACCACATCACTTTTCATATGGTAGTGGTGTATGCAACGAAATTGTTGACACGAAAAAAAATTCGTACGATGGTAGAAGAGGGTGCCTTCACTTGCATAATGTCATTGGCATGTTGGAAGGCCATTGGCCAACCTGAGTTGTCTTCATCCACGATGTTACTAACCGCATTTGATGGTCGATATTTTAGACCACATGGCATAATTCCATCCTTCCCCGTGCAATTGGAAGGAAAATCCATGTGCATCAAGGTAGAAGTAGTTGATGCACCTCTTGACTATAATCATTTTTTAGGGTGGAGTTGGACCTAGCTATGATAGTGGTTGTATCCACCATTTTTCAGGTCATATTTTTTCCACACAAAGGTCAGATCATAATTGTTGATTAGTTATCCTTCTCTCATCCTGACACTTCATCGAGGGAATCCATGGTCCTGATGATTGACAACCCACAGCCAGGTACCATCAACATAGGTGTTGGATTGTTTCCATATCTAATGGGGACTTTGATTATCCTCCACCTTCAAATGATGTCAAGTTTATTTCAGTTGTCCATGATCAGCTGAAGGCTATGATTTTTCAAGTTGCTTCTTTTAGAACGAGTTACTTTAATGAATTTTGGGCTTTACCTTCCCCATCGACTTCGATGGAATGGGTAGGGAATCCTAGAATGGATATTCCCTTATCGTACAACATTGTCCATCAAGCCTTGGCCAACCCTGATCCGACTCCCTCATAGGAGCTAGATCGTGTTCTCAAGCCTATTTGGGCTCAAGAATCTCTTGCCACTCATGATCCTTTGGACTTAGTATTTCCCTCTAATGAGGCGATATAGGAGGAAATGACTGGGTCGGATAGACCTTGGGAAGTTCTTCACCACAGATCTTATTTTTTACCCAAGATGAGGAGAGTAGAGGGAGGAAAATTCACTACGACCATGAATGGAGATGTCTCTTGTCCTGTTAACCCTCTGGCCATGCACATAATTTATGCCAAGGGAAACATGGAAAGTATAGCTGAAGCGATTCCTATAAACATATATAGAACCCATGGAATCATTGAAAACATTTTTGTTGGAACGGATTGTTCCTCCAAGGAGATTCGGATCTATACTCAATTATTTAAAGAGTTTTGTGACCTTTTTTCGGGGTCTTATGAGGAGATGTCAGGCATTGACCCACGTATAGTTGAACACGAGATTACAACTTACCCTGATGCTAAGCATTTCTGACAAAATCTTCACCCATTCAATCCTTGGAAGGAAGCGATGATCAAGGTTGAGGTAGAAAAACTCATTAAGGTTGGTTTCATCTATCTAGTGAAATTGAAGGAATGGGTGTTGAACCCCGTTCTTGTCAACAACAAAAAAAGGTACGATCTGCGTGTGTATGTATTTTCTTGATCTAAACAAAGATTTCCCGAAAGGTAATTTTCAGTCCTCGTTCATTGACCATATTGTCGATTAATGTGCGGGCTGTGAGGTATTTTATTTTATGGACATTTTTTCTCGGTACAACTAGATTCAGATCATGCTTGAGGATCAGCATAAAATGATGTTTATATGTCCTTGGGGTACATTCACATACAGGAAAATTTATTTTGGCCTTAAGAATGATGAAACCACTTTTCAGTGGGCCATTTCATTTTCCTTCAATGACCTGAAACATATAGTTGAGGCATATCTTGATGATCTGGCATCACATTCCCATAAGAGATCCGATCATCCCTCCCACTTATGAATTATCTTTGAGAGGTGTTGCTACTACTGGATTCTCCTTAATATGAATAAATGTAGCTTTTGCATAATGTCAGGTCACTTGTTAGGTTTTATCATTTCAACTAAAGGGATCATGGTTGATACTCTAAAGGTTGAGACAATAGTTAAATTTTCTCCCTCATGCACAATCCCCCAACTTCAAAGACTAAAGGGAAAAGATAACTTTATTTGGAATTGTGTTGCCAACTATGTCGAGATTACGAAAGGGTTTATGTGTTTCTTGAAGAAATGGGTCCCATTTTGTTGGGATGAAGTGGCCCAAATATTTTTCGAAGCGTTGAAATGTGTTCTGACCTATGCCCATCTGATTAGTCCTCTAAATTATGGCAAGGATTTATTGTTGTATTTGGCTGCGACGGACTCTACTATTGGCATGGTCTTGATCCAAGAGGATGATGCACTCAAAGAGAATTTTATATACTATCTTAGCTGAGGCTTGGTTAGATCGAAACTCAACTACACCCATGTTGAGAAACTCGCTTTGGTAGTTGTCCATGGTGTCCAACGGTTCCATCATGACATCTTAGCTCGCAATACCACCATTGTAGTTATCGTGAACCATTTTCAATATGTGTTGACACAACGGGTCATCGATGGGAAAATAGGTCTATGGATAGTCATCCTACAAGAATTTGACATGGATTTTGTTTCGGCAAAATATAAAAAGTCCTTGGTCTTTGCTGAACTAATTTCAAAACTACTGGTCGAAAGTGGTAACGATTTACTCGAAGAATCATTGATCAATGGGGATCTTTTCCTTACTACATATTCAGACCCTTGATATGGAGATATACTTTTGTATCTTAGAACTTTGAATTTCCCTTCCTCTTCTTCTCGCAATAAGCATTGACAAATACGCCATCAAGAGTGAAATTATCTTATCATCAATGATACTTTATATCGACGAGGAATTGATTTTCTTCTTCGTTTTTGTCTCACACACAAAGAGGTTGAGCTTTTGTTGAATGATTGTTATATTGGATCATGTAGCAGTCACTTGTCTGGGTTGGAAACAACCCATAACATTCTTTGTGTTGGATACTTCTGGCCCTCGTTGATCAAAGATTGTGTTAAGGTGGTCAAGAAGCATCACTCGTGCTAGATATTCTCTTGGAAGATGTGGGCACACCCTGCTCCCATGTTTCCAGTTATTCTTGTTGGTACCTTCACTAAGTGGGGGATTGATTTCACTACATGTCACCCAACTTCGGCTAGGGGGCATCGTTACATCTTCGTGGAGGTAGATTACTTTACTAAGTGGGTCGAGGCCATCCCAACATTCAGTAATGATGGAGAAACAATTGCACTTTTACATTTTAACAAGATTGTAGCGAGATTCGGTATTCCGAACGTGGTTGTCATAGACCACGGTAGTCACTTCCAAAACAAAATTATGTATGAGTTAACATCAAAACAGGGGTTTAAATAAGAACACTCATCACCCTACTATCCACAGAAGAACGTTCAAGTGGAGGATATTAATAAGTTTCTTAAGATTTTCCTCCAATGGATGATCAATTCAGCTAAGTCGAATTGGCATTTGATGTTGTACTCGACACTTTGGGCTTATTGAACCTTAGTCAAGACTGCTACCAGTCTTTATCCCTTCCAAATCATTTACAGGATGGAGGAAGTCTTTCCCATAGAGTGCCAAATGCCCTCTCTTAAGTTGGAAATGGAACTACTTCCCAACATTACTCCTCTTGAAGAGCATCTTCTATAACTCAAGAAGCTCAATGAGTAGCGTCGAGATGTAGCCTTGGCCAACGAGGCTCACAAACATGTCTGTATGATATCTTCGTCCACCCTAGATTTTTCTTTGAAGGCGATATTTTCGTGGTATATGACCAATATAAAGATCTCTTTGGGGCAAGCAAATTCAAACCCATGTTGTTCGGACCGTTCATTTTTAAGAAAGTTTTAGAAAAGGGTGCCTATCAACTAGTTGATTTTGAGGGTAATTCTTTATCGGAGCCTAGAAATGGGCTCTACCTTAAGAAGTGTTACGCTTAGAACGATCACCTGGGCGTGACTTCTTGTATATAATGTATAGTTTTATCTATACATTTTTGGTCTTTTTGTCCCGTGAACGTGTAGTTTATTTTGTGTCTTTTCACTGTGGAAGATTTCAAGTGAATCTAAGGTCTATGTTGGGTTCACGGACGATGTTATCCGACACACACAGAGGCTTTCTTATGCATCTTGGGTGATCTTCACGCCCTTTGGTCAGTTGATTTGGAGGTATTTTTCTAGGTGAAGCAACCAATAATGTTGTCGAGTATAGTGTCATAATAGAATTACTGTCTGATACTTTGTCACATGGTATTTCTCACCTCTGTGCTTGTCTAGATGCTCAACTAGTTGTGTTTCAGTTAAATGGAGTGTATCGTGTCTATGATCCCACCCTTCACGGACGATTCCTTAGGGTACGTCTCTTAGAACATTATTTTATTATATTACTTATATTCATGTTCCTAGGAGATCTAATCAACTAACTAATACATTTGCTAATCATGTATTAGATTGGTATATTACACACACATAAAATTAAAAGAACACACATGCATGCATATGTAAATACATTTTTATAAACAAATGTATCCATAAGGAAAAAAGATGTATATATATATATATATATATATATGTCCAAAACATAATGTCATAAGTACAAAAGTGGGCCATAAAGCCTCAAATAGAGTTGGTATACATCGCTAGGCTCAATCCCACACTACATAAGAGAGACAAAAAAGAGTGCTCTCGACACATATGTGGTCCATTGATAGCTATGGTCTAGGCCTATTGGCCCTAGTGTAATGAACWACAAAGTTTGCAATATGTCGGAACAACGGAATCCAGTCCTAGGTACCCCTACAACATCCAACTGGATGGTTGGGGGTAGGTCMTCAATSTTTTCCATCGRCACTAGATGAGTGAGAGTTGTCAGGTTCCTCTCCACTCATCTCAATACTCTCTCATACTCTTCATTCAGTGGTCCTCCCATGGAGGCTTGTCCTCCTACTTTTTTTGGTCTAACATCCTCTTGAGGATGACGCCTGGTCCTGGCGAAGTCAACTGGACRTACTGGTCCCAAGTTTGTATATAACAGATTACTGATTTAGTACTTTTATGTAACCATAAAAAAGGATAATATTTTAAAAACTAAAAATAAAATAACTTTAAAATATGACGTAATGTGTAACTATCTCTCTGCGCTCCTCGACAAGGGGCATAGGCATATCAAGATCCCTTAGGAAATCGATCCCTATGTAGGGGAAGTCTTCGATCATAGGAATTTGATGGGGCCACCAGTCAAAGAACTTGTCATCGAATGCCTCCTACACACTGTCGAGGAAACAAAGCTTCCCACATGCATAATGCTGGAAAGGAGGCATTATGGCCTCGTGTTGTCTCTCACGGGATAAGGCTTGGCACTCTCTAAAAAAATAAATCACACATCACGGTCCCAAACCCGAAGTTCTTGTTTGTTCTTCTTCGACAATTAGTAAGTTGGTTTTTCATACATTTGAGCATCATGGTGCTCCATTCTAATATGGTTGTTTTTAGACACTGATATGCACAATGCATATGTGCACGCGAAACCTGATGAAGTGATACAGATCATGTATTATGCCCAATCATGTAAAGTATTATCTGCAGGTTGAGGCTTGTGATCTTATGAATTGGCACCTGAGATCCTACTTTCTCAGTTCCAGCCTCATAGTACATGCCAATATAATCCTCTATGTTGTGCGGTCCTAGAGGATAATTCCTCAAATTAACCAGCTCCCCCCTCTTGGAGAGGTCGGTCAAAAAATATATATCCTCAGTAGTCGGAGTCAATGATTGGCCCTTTATAATGAAGGCCTCTGCATCTAGGTGTCAATACTCTATCAAATGATTCAGTAACCTGGGTTGTTCCCTCATGAATGGACAATGAAATAAATTCCACATACCACATTGCATTAGCATCAAAATAGCCCTTGGATCCTCCTCAACCAAGATATCTAACTCCTCATGTTCTCTCTCTCGCCAATGAACATACATCCCATTGCATTAAAAAAAATTGAGTGTCCCTTGTTTCATTTCTTTTGAAATCTTTAAAGAGATGTACGCAGGCTATCTTTAGGACAATTGTGTATATATGCATGATAAGTTTTACTTTACCTGCGTATATATGCATGTTGAGTGTGGACAGCTTGCGTACACGCAGACCAAACTTTTTTCCTAGGGAACACACCCTATAAACAATTAAATAAACAATAAAGGATAAATTGAAATGATGGGAGAGGTAATTTGTACTTGGTTCAGTTTTGAAGATCTTTCATCCACTGTAGATCCTTGAATCCGTATTTTAAAGAAGAGGGTTTTTTGGCTTTTTTATTTTCCAATTTGCAATAGTTACAATGAGTTGTCTACCCCTATTTATAGAATTTTTTTACTCTTTTTCCCCAATTGGTCCTCTTTTTTATATTCTTGGCTTGTTGGGTGCTTGAGTTTCTTTTGGGGGGATCTTTGGGTCATTCTTATGAACTCTTTCTTTTGGTTTGGTGTTTTTATGAGATGGGTTACACTCACATCATCCCGTGGTGAAGTTGTTTTTTTCGACACTTGCATGTAGGTTAGGTTCTCATCACCTTCCATATTGCATTTTGTTGACTTTTTCTGCTTTTCCATAGGATTGATCCCACTAAAGTGGGACACTTAACCTTCTATGTTTCTTTATAAGTGTCGTAATTAGGCGGTAGACACTTCCTCTACATGGATGACCTAAGTAGATCCTTTGTTTCATTTTAGAGTCCATGTTGTGATTTTTCCATAGGCTTGGGAGTCCTTTTAGTCCCTCCAWGACTGTGTGTTGAATCCTCATTCTTCTTGATATTTTTATGGCCAATACCCAAGGTACTCCTTAAGAGCATGGTGTTTTTTCTTTCAAGCTTGATTAAAATTTTAAAGCAACATCTAACGAGAATTTATTTATTCTTTTCAGTYTCGTTCAGATTATTTAAGAAACRAAGCCCCCCCCTGGAGTCTTCTTTAATCCCTTTTCAGACTCTCTAAAATTAAAAATATTGTAAAGCAATCTTGTTTCCCTTCACACTTGTCAAACTAAAATTTGAAGGCACATATGTCTAACGATAGTTTACCCCTTTTTCGTTTCGGATGGTTAATTTACGAATAAAGGTATGCCCTAGGAGCTTCAATTCGCTAGGAGAGTATTCTCAGCCATAAGTTTAACCCTTTTTTGGGCCCGAGGGACTAAATTTGTGAAAAAGGGCCTTTCTCTCTGGTTTTTGTTTATCTCTTTTTCGGGCCTTGGAGATTATCTAAAAAAATTAACCCCCTCAAAGTCCATAGCTAATCTCTTTTCAGACTCTCGAAATATGAAAAGATCACTGAGTGACCTTGTTCTTTTCATGCCCATTAATTGTTCTAGAAAGAATATATGTTTGGTATAAATTTAACCCTTTTTCCAGCCAATAGATTATCCAAGAAAAGGGTACGCCTCAGGAGACATGTCTTGCCGGGAGAGTTCTCCTAAGTTATGTTTTATTATTTTTTGGGCTAAGGGGACTAAATTTCGAAAAAGGTTGTGAGTCCATAGTTATGCTCTTTTAAAACTCCTTGAAATTGAAAATATAGTTGAGTGATCTTGTCTTTGTCACACTCGTTAAAATGGTTTTGAAGAGACGTCCTTTGGGTATAAGTTTAACCCTTTTATGGACCGACTGGACGAATTATGAAAAAGGAATACTATGGAGTCTTCTTTCAGTGTTTTTCAAACTCTCTAAACGTGAAAACCCACCGATCTTACCTTCTCTGGGCTCGCAAAAATTCACATGGAAGGAGTCTTGTTGTGTCATATTGTAATTGCATCGTATCTCTCATCCTTGTGTCTTTGGCCTAATGTCAACTTCATGTTGTTGCTATTGAACTTGTAGAGCATTCCTTAGGTGCAAGCCTTGTAGCACTTTTTGTCATTGCGATCTGACACCTTGACCCATGGAGGAATTTTCCCGAGTGTCCTTATCCTGCACATGTCTCTTTGCACTGAGCATCAGTATGTTCCATGGACTTGGAACTAGTTTTCTTACCAACTATACTCTTTCCTCCATTGTAACCTGGCATTCTTTTATTCTTTTTCAAGCTCGTTAAAAATTGAAAAAGACAAATAAATCAAATATTCCAAAAATAGGGAACAGGATATGCATTATGTTTTATTAGCAGCAAGATAGTTGCCCTTGGAAAAAGAACATCCCTATGTTTTTCCTACAAGCATTAGTATCTAGTATGACCTTAGGAAGTTGTTCTCGTTACATAGAGATGTTTCCTCCTCAGTTTGGTTACTCTTCCAAACATATGGAGAGTTTTTGGTGCCTCCTATATCACAGACTTATGTCGATAATATTTTTCCCAAGTCTCATCATTTTGTCGTGATTTTTTCCAAGGG
>SNQJ01S0035656.1:84556-104950 GCA_010110895.2 Picea sitchensis
AATTCTCTTAAGAATTCCAACACTTCCAACAATGTTTCTCTTGTACACTCTCGTACTTTTTCTATGCCCTCCTGGAAGAGTGTTTTATAGTGTTCAATAACTCTGAGTTGTGCTTCCTCCTACACAGTCTTTCTTTCTAAGGTAATTAACCACCTTGAAATTTCCTCCTAAATCTGTGAGTTAACCCGGTATGCCCTCTTGGAAGTTTCTGTTCTGACTCCACCGAGTTCAGACACGCACCCCTTGCGTCGGCTCACAAAGTTTCCTCTCTTTGTCGTGCACTCCTTGCACTTATCCTAGAGAACCAGACCTAATCCAACACACTCACAGATATAAAATTTTATCTCTATCCCTTCAGATAATTTCTAACATTCATTTACAATTCAAATGCATGTAAATGGCATTCATCACACAACATCCATTACACAGAAATTGATAACAGGAAAAAATTGTCATTTTCTATTACTCGTGGAATATCAAATTACAATAGTGGAGTCCAAGCTACAATTGAGTCTCATCTCTCTGTGGGTATCTCCCTATCTCCTATGCATATTCTTACAACAACCTCTACTTGGAAACAATACAAATATTTATACAAGAGGGGCTCGACGAGCTTCCCTCGCAAGCTAAACTAGTGGTGTCAAATCACCATTCAAAATGCCTATCTGATGGGAAATTACAATGATGGAAATCTTCTCCAAATCAGATGCAAATCCCTCCTTCCGTCAACCACTTAATGGAAACCCTATCTCCCACTTGTGCGAATGCACAACTTGGATCTTCCATCTTGTCATCATTAAATGCCTAGATCACGCTTTTGATTCTCGAGGAAAAATGAGAGGGTGGAACCTCTCCCTTTCTTTAATGCACACCATACGAGTTAATTGACTGGTGTGTGTTGAGGTGGAGCGATGCTCCTGCATCATACTCCATGGATACAAAAATCATGAGCTCCTTCTCATGAGCTCTCCAGCATGGTTGAAATCCTTCTGGATCCCAAACTTTCTCCTGGAGCTGTCTTTCACCTCCTCTGCTTCGTTGCTACTACTCCTACACATTCCCTGCTTCTCATGCAAGATTCCTTGTTTTCATCTTCTCCTTGCTAACTACTTCCTCTACCGATCCTAACATCATCTTCCTTATCTCCTCTATCACCCTATCCAGTTTGTCTACTGGCCGGCTCTCCTTATGCAGTCTCCTCTGTCGCACTTTCTTTTGTCGATCAAAGGGTAGATCATCCTGATCCCCGACACTATTTTTTTCATCTCTTGTGGCCTTAGCTTGCCACCCTGGTGCAAACTCCAGTCCTGTAGTCTCATCATTAAGTTGTTGCTCAAATTACTCCCCTGACAGATCAGCTTCTTCCAGTTCCTCTTGTGTTAGTTCAGTTCCAACTTCCTACAGTTGTTCCTTAGGTTGGCCAACTCCTCCATCTTTTTCCATCTTAACCTATTGGATGTGTCAACTTTGCACTATCACCCTTCTCTCTAGGGCATCCAACTCTTCATACAGATCAACAAAGACCATGTTGTTTGCCTCCTTTTCGACTGTAAAATCCAATCTTGCAGTTATTTTCTGTTCAACTTCATCGCTAAAAATTCCGAGCAATTCTACGAAATGATCTTCTCCTTCTGCTGGGGAAAACATCAGTGTTTTATCCTTCTCCTCCTCCTTGACATTTTCCTCTATTTGTCCTTCTATCGCTGCATCTGCATCACATGCTCTTTCCTCAACTTCGTGTCTTGGTAGGAATATCTCAACCCCGCCAATGATCAAAATACATTTTTTCTCTTCCCCTGTCAGCATTCCTTGTTGATCTGAACTTATTCCTGAGTTCATGAGACTGACAGATAGTATCCTCTCCTCTCCCTTGTCCATCTGGCAATCTGGGATTTTGCTTGTCCCTTCCTAGAAGTCTATGAGATCTATTGATCCCATCTCATTGCCCACCTGGCAACATGAATTTCCACTGTTGCTCCCCTGGCAGTCTATGAGATCCTCAGTTGATCTCCCTTCCTCATCACTCAAGATTTTCCCAACTTCTGGTTCATAGATGTAAACCAATTCCTACTCTATGTCACTGAGGTTTTCAATTTCTCTCAACCACCTCCTCAATTCTCGTTGTTGTCTCCTGGCCAACAACTCCTGTACATGCCATTTCTCTTTCCTCTTCAAAGGCCATTCATATGGCCAGTGAACATTTGCCTCCTGTTGCATTGAGTTCAATGTCAACCTCTCCATCTCCACTCGGATTTCAGCGAACTCTTTATCAATTTCCTCTTTTATTTTCATCTGGCAGTCTTCTCCTCGACCACACTTATGACCTTCAAAAGATATCTTCACCTTCCACCTAATCTCCTGGCAAGTCTGGTGTTCACTATGCAACTGAGCGCATCTCTAGATTCCCCTTCTCCTAAAATCTACAGATGAAAATTGCGCTCTGATACCACTTGGTGACGCATTCCTTGCCCCCATTGCCTCCAAATTCAAGGTTGTGTGACCTCCCAGTCTAGGACCATTCAAGTCACTGAACCGAAAGGTTCGTCAAGCTCTTGATGGAACCGATTTAACTTGACATAGGCCCTTTGTCTTCTCATCGTTGGTTATGTGGCACCCGCAGACCCTCTCCTTAGCACTTTTTAATTCTTAATGCCAATGAACATTAACTCTCCATGCTAGGATCCCTCCTTAATGTGACAACAAACTATGACTATGGTCCATCTCCCTTCACAATCCCATGCTTCGAAACTTTCACGAGCTTCTTACTACCCTTTTTCTCGACTCCCGAATAGGTGAATTCTTCGGGACCCGATCTATGGTTCATGTTCCTCTTGCAACCAATGGTTGTGATCACTTCGTGAGTTCAGACTTCACAAGTCCTTTCTTATCCTGACTCTATCCTACCCGACTTGTGAATCAGCGAAGTGTCAATCCTAACTCCATGTGTCCTATCCCAATAGACGACCAAGATTACTTCATCTCTCAGCTCTTCGGGTATTCTCCTCTTGAATTTTCTTGAAGGGTTCTTCCTCCGAACTGCGTGGATCTCATCCACATGTATTTTGGATCCAATGGTCCAAAATCACTTTGTGCTTCGCGACTTCGTGAAGATATCTATTTGCACCTGGAAAACCTCCCGAAATTCCTGCTCCCGAACCTCTCGATCTTCTACCACCTGTTTCTTCCGACGATGGATGAATTCACTATCTTCGGGACTTTGGTGAGTCCTCGACCCATTTTTCAGACTTGGCGCAAATTCTTTCTTTCTAGACTTAGGATATTCTCGAACTCCTTCTGCACTCCTTACAGAGTTCTGTGCAGACTCTTCTGCGACTTTTCTTGGCTTGAAAACATTCAAAGTTCATCGTTCCTCTGTGAACTTCCTCGTGCCCTCTTGGAAGTTTCTTTCTCTTCCTCTTGAGCTTGTAAGATGGACTTACATTATCTTTGGTTCACTTTGTGTGCTTGAATCCGTTCTTTGACGACTTCTCCCTTAGCTTACAGAAGTATTTAAGGCATCTCCTTTCCTTTTTCGATGCACTCTTGCAAAACCTTCCTTCCTCAAAATGTTCGGTAATTATGGGATTCCCTTAAGAATTCCAACACTTCCAATAGTGTTTCTCTTATATGCTCTTGTACTTTCTCTATTCCCTCCTGGAAGGGTGTTTCAGAGTGTTCATTAATTCTGAGTTGTGCTTCCTCCTACACATTCTTTCTTTCCAACGTACTTAACCACCTTGAAATTTCATCCTGATTCTGTGAATTAACCTGGTATTCCCTCCCGATAGTTTCTCTTCTGACTCCGCTGAGTTCATACATGCACCCCTTGCGTCGGCTCACAAAGTTTCCTCTCTCTATCACATAGTCCTTTCACTTAGCCTAGAGAAACAAACCTAATCCAACACACTCATAGATAGAAAATTATATCTCTATCCCTGCAGACGATTTCTAACATTCATCTACAATTCAAATGCATGTAAATGACATTCATAACACAACATTCATTATACAGAAATTGATAACAGGAAAAACTGTCATTTTCTATTAATGGTGGAATATCAAATTACAATAGTGGAATCCGAGCTAGAACTGAGTCTCGGCTCTCTATGGGTCTATCCCTATTCCTATGCATCTACTTACAACAACCTCTACTTGGAAACAATACAAAGATTTATACAAGAGGGGCTCGACGAGATTCCCTCGCAAGCTAAACTAGTGGTGTCAAATCACCATTCAAAATGCCTTTCTAATGGGAAAATTACAATGATGGAAATCTACTCCAAATCGGATGCAGATCCCTCCTACCATCAACCAATTAATGGCAACCTTGTCTCCCACTTTTGTGAATGCACAACTTGGCTCTTCCATCTTGTCATCATTAAATGCCTAGATCACGCTTTTCATTCTCGAGGCAAAATTAGAGGGTGGCACCTCTCACTTTCTTGAATGCACACCATAAAAGTTAATTGATTGGCGCGTTCTCAGGTGGAGCAATGCTCCTACATAATTTTCTAACGAACTCTGAGTTTTGAGGAAGTAGTGTAAATACTTACCACTAACATGGCCATAAAAAAAATTGAGGAAGGATGAAGAGTAAGAAAAAACTCTGAGACTAGAACAATTTTGATCCCTCCTCTACCAGGACAAAGAAAGGCTAAGCGAAGAAGAAAAAAGAAAAAAATATAAAGAGGTCAAGATGGTGAAAAAAGATGAAGAGGCTGAAGAGAGATACCCGCAATGGAAGAAGAAAGAGTTTGAAGAGAAGTAGTATGCACTGGATAAAAGTAGAAACAAATATCATCCCTCGCAGAAATCCAACACAAGGAAAAATGAAACAATGAACACATGGAAACCACCATCGGCCACACTAGGATAAACCTAGGAGAAGAGTAAAAAGGATAAGGATGACGAAACCAAAGTACAAGATACCAATTTAGCAGGTGTTGGTGTTACCATCGATTTAGACCTTGAAGGAAACTTAATCAGTACCCCGATAGAATAATGCACCCCCTTGGCCTCAATTCCAAGAAGTTTATCTCTCACTTCGGAGGGGCTTGGTTTCGAAGGAGAAGTGGTCGCAGTCGACGATTATTACTATAGTCAGAAGACCTGAGCCATAGAAAATATAACTCCCAAAAGAAAAAGGGGAAAATTAGAAGTAGACTAGTACGTACCTTAGAGGACCATCAAATGGAAATTTGGGCCCGATGTTAAGGATAACGCTCTTCAAGTATCCTTGGAACTCAATGCTTTTATAGTAGTAAACATTGTATCGGTCCATGAGGTTAGTGTAGCATTGGATGCTACAAAGTTCAAGATTGCAGAGCTGGAAATGAACTTGGTGACTATCAAAGAATCTACATCCGATGAGCACACAAAGGAAATATAGCAGGTGAAACAGGCCTATGAGGAGGAGATTAAAAGGAGACTACAAACTCAAGAGGAAATTCACTATAAATAGTTCCATCTCCAAAAAATCTTCTGACATATTCATACGAGTGAAGAATATGATATTGTTGACTTCTGGAGACAGGTATGACACTGATTGAAGATGTTACAAAATCTTAGATACAGGTCACTGCGTCCAGTGTTGAAGTATGTTGATCAATGGACGACCTTCTATCATTATTCGAAATGGATCCCCTGAGGGATTTCGACGAAGCTTCATCATCCCAAATGATCATTAAGGATGTGGACACCAAGAGGATCCTCTCTCAAATAGCTATTAAAGCGATCAGTGAAATCAACACGAAGATTATCGAGAAAATATTGATCCAACCCTCCAAAATCATCACCCTGATAGAAGATGCCATGCAACGTTTTGAGAAGAGTCTCAGGATGAACATAAAAGTTCCCATGTGCAAGAGTGAGGTTGGTCTAGAAAGAGAAAAGTTATTTCAAGTAGATTCCATACTTGAAGACCTCAAAAGATAGAAAGAATCCATGGATGCGAAGGATAAATCGTGAAGGCTCCTCTGATGAATTGCATTTGTAACTGAAATTTTGCAAAGTAAATCATATCAATGTACTCATTCCCATGTCCCAATCAGGAAAGGGAAACTGGGGCACTGCTTCAGTATCCCAACCGTTAGCAAGATGAAGAATGTATCACAGTCCCATAGGAGTTCCATAAATGGGATAATTGTAAAAGAAAAAGGGATTTGTGTTTCTTTGGAGAAGTGACTGGTATTTTTACTGTTATTTTGAATAAAGGGCTAAATACATTTTTAAATTAAATGGATCACATGTGTATGAATGTGACTATTCATGTTTATGCATGTATTTATGTGTATTTTGAATGTTAATCTCTGAATTATTTCCTGGTTAATATTTTTTTATTTACAATTGTTATTGTTTTCTTTCACGACAACAGCACCTCGGTAACTTAATTTGATAATCAATTTGTATTGACTACAAACAGTTGCTTGGTTAAATTATGTATTTCTTGTTACATGAATCCATTCTATGCAAGTAATATCATCTCTCACTGTATTTGTCTTTCATATTTCTCCTGATCAGGATAGGTTAGCGTAGGATATCTTAAACCTGCATCTTAGAACTTTAATGTTTCATTCTAGTTTTAGTAATAGATAGTTAGAATCGTTATCTTTTGATTCATCTGATATCCTACGGTTATCAGATTCATATTTATTTAGTTTATAGTGAATAAGGTAACCAAGCCATAAACTGGTCGAAAACTCTATTCCAAACGAGAGTGGTTCTAATTAGGACCTTCCAACAAGCATTTTCCTTCATCTGATTGATCGGGCCACTTCGATCCATCAACATAAATGATGCTACAAGGAGGGACATACAATTGAATGGATACATGGAATAATTATTCCGGTTTTGTTTTGCAATTGAGAAACATTTCATCTAGTGAATCCCATCGAATTCACCCTCAACAAACTCCCCTTACCTCGAGTTACGTTGTAAACACCCCAACTCAGTTAAGCACTCATCGTGCCTCCTCACATATCAAGAATTACTTATTTTCCCCACAACCCTCTATATTGACCATCTAGGAAATAGAATCTATAGTAAGATGCTCCACTGAACATACCAATTGTGCTCTCACTAGGAAATTGAGCAGGAAGACCAGGAAGCTTTTCCTTGATTATTCACTTCCTTAGAATCAAGAAAACCTTTGAAATACAAACTCCTTATTCTATGATATATACCTCTACCAAGATAATGTTTCATCTGGAACCCCACAATATCATATACCCCAAGAGTTATATGACATTATTGAGACCTTTGATATTGGTGTGGAATCATGCCGGTTAGTTAGGGGAGCCAGAGGACTACCACCTTCCTAACCCAAATCACCCCCTCTCACTCCCAGATATGAATCTGAAATAAGTTCTGAAGAAGATGACGAACTGGGGAGTCAACCTAATAATAACCCCTATCAAATCATCATTTTTCAAGCCCAAGGCATGGTCGGGGCCAACCCAAACCAAAATCATCCATCCTACTAGCCTTAGTTAACCCTTGATGCAATCATCATACCTATAATTCAACATGACTTGCCCAGGCATCCTGAGAAATTTTTACCTAAGTTCGACATGGACTGGAAATATTCAGCTGAAAATCATATTAAAAAAATTCTACTTGCCATCATGCCTCAGGGAGTTAGACATGAAGATGTCATTTTTTGGCTCTTTCCACTCTCTTTCGAATAAAAATCATCCACTTGGTACCTTTCACTTGAATAATCCTCTATCACTGATTGGGAGACCTTTGAAAATATCTTTCTTAGGAAGTTCAGAGAAAAAAATGGATACCAAGGAGTTGGTGACTGATTATAATCAGCGCTTTCTTACCCAACTCAAAATAATCCCTTGTGCCTCTAAACCTACAGAGGATGTCACCATTGCATTATATAAATCTGTCTTCCCCATATCCATGACCATGCATGTCAAGAACATTGAGAAACGCACACTGGAGGAAGCCTTCCAAGAAGCACTTAAGTTTGAGAAAAAAATACTAAGATTGAAGGGAAACTTTGGTTATGAACCTTCAAAAGATAAAGGAAAAGATAAAGCAACTTTATCTAAACCTTCAGAAGAAAGGAAACAAGACAATCATATGGATATGGAGGTACTTCAAAGAATTATCAAGAAATTATCCAATGACCTGATTGATCTAGATAAAATAAGTGGAGAAGGGTCCTCTAACCCAAATAAATTCTTTAGGTTCCCTCCGAAGAAAGATAAAACTTATCCCCCTACAAATAAAACCAACACCCCTCAATTGGATGGAATTAAAATGGAATATATAGTCCAGAATTTGCAAACTTGGGCGACCAAAAATCTAACTAAGGTTGATGAAGAAGGGCAAATGGATCATGAAAAACAAAAGAAATCCCAAGAATATCAAGAACCTGAACAACATCAACTAAATTCATTTTGGGACATCTCATTTGGAGAAGAAGAAGAAGAAGAAGTAGTAGTGAATATGTCACAAAACGCTGTTACAACTAGAAGCATCAACAAGACAAAATCTAATGATGACACCACCACTAACAATCCCACCACTCCTACTACTTCCACTACCAAGCCATCATCCCCTCCAACGAATTGTGTCCCCAACCCTCTGAAAAATACACCTTTCGACCAGAAAATGACCAATCATATATCAAAGCTCAATACTACATCCAGACCACCAGTCAGGTTAGAATATGATTTCTTACAAGACTTGAAAAAGACAAGGAAAACATTTCCTTGTTTGAACTCATGAAAATCCCACAAATCTAAGAAAATTTTGTCAAGACCTTACAAGGGAAGACCACCACTAACTCAAAAAAAAAAATTGGAACTAATAAAGGAACAGTGAAAACCAACATGTTGACCAATGACACTTTGCCTAAAAGTCAGGAAGCCACTAGCGCTTCCCTTATAGGATAGAGGTCTATATCTACCACTCCACCTTTCCTCATTACCTTTGAAATCTTCAACAAGAATTTCCATAACTGCATGTTTACTATGGAGCATCATCTAATGCCATGCCATTCAAAGTCTATGAAAAGATTAATGTCAAACCGGAGCCATCGATCATTTTAATTATTCAGTTAGATGATACCAAAGTGAAATTTATCGGAGAACTAAAGAATGTGTTGATTAGGATGTCTGTCAATATGAAAGTATACCAAACCATCGATATCATCATGGTAGATATACCTGACAACTACGATATGCTTCTAAGACGTGACTAGTCAGCTATGCTAAATGGTAACTTTGCCACCGATTGGTCACACCTCTAGATCCCCTACAATGGGAAGATGAACTAGATCAGGATCGATAGAGAGAGGTTCATGAAACACATAGTCACGGACCTAGATGACCCCAATGAAATAGTAATGTTCAATAACTCAATCCTGGGAAATTACTCATATGACACATTCTTTGGGAATTACACCATTGAAATATCACCCTTTGTGGAATCTAATGCACAGTCTGGAATCCTTCACTACACCCAGATTGTTGAGCATGATTGTAACATAGTTATTCAGACTAAAAATCCTTATGATGTACAACCTAACATAATCTCCAAGGATAGATTAGAAAAACATACTGACTCTTCTAACTGATCTAGATTATTTTGAGAATGAAATGAAGGCAAAGATATAACAATGAAATATATATATATATTGCAAGATGCCCAAAAATATTGCAATAAACACAGAGATACAGTAATGCACAATTTTTATTAATGAAAGAATGTACAGAAACTGTGAAATTACAGAGTGAATGACTCCCTAGAATGGTAGTATCTTGTCTCTGAGAAGAGATATGATGGCTACGCTCATTCGCAAGAAGATGATGATGATTACAATGAGTCTCTAGAGGAGTTTTTATCATGAAGAAAATCCAAAAACCTAACCCTAGAAGATGAAACACCAAAATTCATGTGGGCCTCAATGGGGTAAGTTGGTACTTGAAGATGCAGTAGGAATATCTTTGTCCTCTTCTGAGATGTTGTTTATCTTCTTCTATTGGATAGAAGGTTCCTGGGCCGAGGCTTCAATGGTTTCGATGTCCTTCTCTTCTAACTAGGTGTTGAAGAGGCTAAACTTTGTGGTACGGAAGATTAATTTGTGGCATTGTTTTTTCGGTATAGTAGTCGAAACTACCTCTGGTATTTTGTAGTGTCGAATCCCTAGAGTAAAAATGACGCTACGGGGTTGAGACTCATAAATAATATAATGCCTCCACATATATAGTTGGCCTGATAGAACATCACATAATTCTAGTGGGGAAACATCGCACAATACCTCATCCTTGAATAGTTTGATGGCATATGACAGGCGACACTGTTGGTTGACATGAAGATATCATCCCTGGCTGAGCCATCCGATGTTGTATGGTTGCGGATGCGAGGTTGCCAGAAAATCCAACTTCTTGACGACCTCTACTGAGATAAGGTTATTCTAGATTTTGTTATCAACAATAAAATGTAGCAAGGTCCCCTTCACCCACATCTGTGAATGGAAAAGGCACACCCCCACCTATGGATCCTCTGGTTCTTCTAGTTATATTGTTGCGGTCACGACAATAGAAATGGGTTATGCATCAATTATCTATATCCTTTTATTATTTTATGAATCAGAGTCTGATTTAGGGCTAGGATCTCTTTCTTTGAGCTCGGTCACCAATGATTGTTTTGAGTGACATTCATCGATGTAGTGCCAAGGTATTTTTTGGAAGTCACACCACTTCCCAGTGTCCTTGTTTGTCTTCTCGTTGACCTTATTTTCATGTGGCTTGGACTGGTTGTCTTAAGGTTGACTACTCTGTGATTTAAGGTTTCCTTTACCATACTTTGGTTATTGCGGATTTGCATACCCAAATTTCCACTTGTTCTGCTCCCTAAATTTTTTCTCGATTTTGACAACATATCTATAAGCGTCTCCCAGTGATGAGATGTTTAGAAAATCCATTTCGGTTTGGATGTACCTTTGTAGAGCCCCACAATATTTCAGAACCAAATGTCTCTCAGAGTCTTTGATACCCAGCTTGGTGCACAAAGTATGGAACTTATTTTTGAACTTTGACACTGTTTGGTCCCGCTTTTGATGCAGCTTGGTCCAACTCATGTACTGGTCATCATAGTTTTCCACAGGGTAATATTTCTCCTTAACCGCATCCATAAAAAAATCCCAAGTGGGATCAACCCCAAATATTCTAGATTCCTCGGTGGAACTTTGCTCCCAGTAAGTTTCCCACTAATGTTTGACATGGGGAACATCCTTAAGGATCACAAAGGTGATATTTTCTCTGTCGAAAAATTTGTGAACAAAGAAATAACCTTCTAACAAATTTAACCATTTTTACAAAGCATCTGCATCGATATGACCTTCAAATATGACAATATCAAAATTAACTTGTACCTTGAATGGGGTAGCATTTCCAAAGAATCTACTCTATGAAGACGTGCATGTTATTGTCAACAATCGTTGAAGTATTTGGGAAAAAATCTCCAACATCTCGTTCCTCTATTGCACGAGGACTTCCGCAAGAAACAACTTGATGGGATCTTCTTCTCCCATGTCTCTCTTTTCTTATGCCATAGGAGGTCTCTTTGGCTAACGAGAGAGGTTTTCGTCAAGGGAAACTAGCTCGAGACCCAACTCTCTACACTCTAACCTCGTCGGGGACATGCTATAAGAAATGGCAATGAGCAGCGTGCTTGGATACCACTAATCCAGATTATTTTGAGAATGAAATGAAGGTAGAGATATAACAATGAAATATATAGAGATATTGAGAGATGCCCATAAATATTGAAATAAACACAGAGATACAGTAATGCACAATTTTTATTAATAAAAAAATGTATAGAAACTGTAAAATTATAGAGTGAATGACTCGCTAGAATGGTGGCATATTATCTCTGAGAAGAGATGTGATGGCTACGCTCATTTGCAAGAAGATGATGATGATTACAATGAGGCTCTAGAGGCCTTTTTAACATGAAGAAAATCCAAAACCCTAACCCCAAAAGATGAAACACCAAAATTCATGTGTGCCTTGATGGGGTAAGTTGGTATGTCAACTTCCGAAGGGCATACGTTTTGCATACAATCTCTATTTGGGGAGCACAATAGCTAGTTTGAAAGGTCTATCTAAGGACTACACATTTTTGTCATTACATTATGGCTAAATCCATAGTGTGACTATGGTAGGCCCATAAAACTAATTTAGGGTCTCAAAATGGCCCCAGAATTTTGGGACTCAAAAATAAGTAGAAACAATTCCAAGGTGGAAACCCTTGTTTTGAACCAATAGAATAGGTGGGTGGTCAACGATTTCCACCTGGATCACTAACCCCATTAAAACAAAAAAAATATGATAATTTAAGAAAAACAGTTCAAATAAAAAAAAGGGATCCTGACATGTGGACATTATTTTTCGACAGATCCAAGTCTTTAGAAGGCGCGGGTGTTGGTTGCATACTAAAATACTCGAAAGGAAGTAATATGTTAATTTATTGTAGGCTAGAGTTTCCTTGCACCAAAAACACTATCGAATATGAATCCCTAGTACAGGGGATAGAAAGGAAATAGAAGTGAAAGCGGAATAAATCAAGGTATTTAGTGATTCTGAGATCATCGTAAGATAGGTACGAAACACCATTCATTGTCTTTCAAGTCATCTAAAAAATTAGCAGTCAGAGGTTTGGGAACTTATTAAATCTTTCGTTGAATTTAATATTAGTGTCATTCCCTGATCACGGAATTATGACGTTGATTTTCTAGCTAATGTAGTGTCTAGATTAATACCCTCAGACGGAGTTATGCATGATTCCTTCTCTGTTGAACTTTTGTACAGGCCATAAATTCCTAACATTATGGTGAATTGGAGGGTCTTTGATGATGACCAGAAGCTCATAAATTTTCTACACCTCAAAGATACCTTCAATTATTCTACCGTATATGAAGGTCATCATGACCTGCTAATGAATACAAATAATTCTGATTCCGCAGAGCAACAAACACAGCAGGCTCGACCAACAATATCCCCAGAAGTGTGGTCAGACTGGAAAAACTCTACAAACTTAAAGATAAGTTAAAAAAGATCACCAATTGCAATACTAATAGCTCATACATGCAGTTTGAAGTAGTAAACTGTTGGACACACCGACTACACTGAGAGGGGGGGGGGTGAACAGTGTAGGGCTCATTACTCATTGCTTTCATTTATAACCAATTAAATTTCAACACATATAAGCAACATATATCAGCAATATCTCATCAACAAGTCATCACCACAAGGAACACAAAGAAGACAAGATGTATGTACAATTTTCTTTTTATTACAGACTACAATCCTTGGGGGTTTTCAACAACAACTGAATAGAGTACAACTCTAAAAGAGAACAAAATCTATAATGCAAGAATCATCTTACACCCTTAGCACCAACTGAGATGAGGCAACAATCCTCAATAGATATTAATTTGTACCATAAACAAGTGCATCAACCATGCACCAACCTGTAATCAACATGTACCATAAAAAAGTGCATCCAACCATGTACCAAGTATATACCAATCATGTGTAAACTACTCATCAATAATGCTTCATCAATATGTACCAACATCATCAATTATAAACCTCATGTATGTTCCAACTCATCAACTGCTTGTCTCAACCATGACTAGTTTTGGATTAGTCAACAACCCTAACTTGAAATACTCATAACTTTGTACCTGTAATGAATAAAGACATGAAATTGATACACAATGTTCTTCAGTGTGTTTTATGAAATTCCTCTAGGTTTCACTACTTGGAACCTCTCAGAAAATGATTTATAGAAAAAATGGCATACCTTGTTGAATTTTGGATTATTCTAGAGGGCGACCTTGTAGAGCGTTCCCCGCACGGACTATTTATTGAATTGATATGAAACGGTTACACTGCATACTACAGACTGTAATATAACCAAAAACATTTGTCTCACTAAATTTGGATCTGTTATGAATAAGTTATGACATTGTTACCCGAAACACATGTTTTAGACTAGTTTCAAGACTAGCCACAAACCCTATTTTCCACGGAGTGTATCTCCAAAAATACAATGACCCACAAGATGATATTTTTACCATAGATACTTGGATATGTTTCCTCAATGGAATATCAATCTCACGGTTTGAATCATTATTGAAAACAAGTTATTGCGAAAATGGTGAGATGACCTGTAAATAACATACCTTAGAAAGAGTCCCCGAGGTGTAGGACAGTTGGTGATAGAGTGTGTTGTTAAAGTAACCTCGTGGAATGATTTATAAAAATGGTGCATACCTTGTTGAATTTTGATTTACTCTAGAGGGCTTAATTTCAGAGCTGCTCTCAAGACCTGACTATTTATTGAATTGATATGAAATCTGCTACACAAGATACTACAGACTGTAATATAAATCCAAAACATTTGTCTCACTAAATTTGGATCCTATGGTGAATAAGTTATGACATTTTAATTCAAACACATGTTTTAGACTAGTTTCAAGACTAGCCACAAACCCTATTTCCTTCACTGAGTGTATCTCCAAAAAATACAATGACCCAATAAGATGATATTTTTACCATAGATACTTGGATATGTTTTCAATGGAATATCAATCTCACTACTTGAATCATTATTGAAAACAAGTTATCGCTGAAAACAGAGATGACCCAGAACAACATACCTTAGAAAGAGTCCCCGATGTGTAGGACAATCAATGATAAAGTGTGTTGTTAAGGCACTCAATAATGTTAAAGTCACCGACCAAACCCACAGGGATGTTCAACCATCCATGAGGGTTGGTGTACTCAGCCTAGTGAGATCCCCGCAGATTGGATGGCTTGTGATGCCCCCTCGAAGTCGTGGTTTCTTAGCTACAAGTTAGTCCCACATGTCACCTGACAAACTAACAAATAAACAAAAAACATACCTAGAAAGCATCATGAAAAGAATTTATCCTCCCTTGAATTTCATTCCTCTTTACTTCACCTTCCCTCAAAAATCCATCTTATATATCCTTTGGTTAACTCAATCACCTATAGATCTTCAATATGCTCAAGTGTAACTTCAAATGAGATATCCTCGCTTCTTATTTATACTCTCCATCTCTAGGTCACTTAACCCATTTCTAGGTCACTTAATCCTGCTTCTAGGTCACTTAACTCATTTCTAGTACTTAACTCCATTTTCCTTATTTTAGGTTAAATCCACCTTCCATAAATGAATAGAAAGTTTTCTAATACTTTATCATTTAAATTCTTCTTGATTTTAATACCTTCTTTATCATTTCTTGATTTTGTCATCTCTTTTATTATTTAAATAATCCACCTTGATTTTGTCATTTTGATTCTTTATCATTTAAATAATGATTTCTTCTTTAGGTCACTTTGACTTCTTTGACTCAAAGTTTCCAAGCCTCATGTGGGCTCATCTTCATAAGTCCATAACTTCAAACCATGAGGAGTTATGTGACATTCACATACCAACGGAATAGAAGGACAAGCACTATCCATCTAGATAGTTTCACCAACAATTCTCCTTGGATATTCATCTCATTATTCTACATAAAATCATGGGTCCTCCAAACTACTTCTTCTAAGATACCATTAATCCACAAAGCATCCTCCCATGAGGGATTTCACCATAAGGGGACCACTTTGAGTTCATCTATTTTTGCATCTTATCAATCATGATAAGACAATAATGAGAGCATGGGTCCTCCAACTATTCTTCTAGGATAACCTAATCCACAAAGCTGCCTTCCCATGAGGGATTTCACCAAGGGGACCACTTTGGAGTTCATCCATTTCAGGCAATCTTATCAATCATGATAAGACAATAATGAGTCATCTACATTTTTCCAACAATTCATCATATAACGCATGAAACCACATCGACCATCTTCATCATGTATCAATGACAACTCATTGATCCATCTTCATCATATCAATGACAACTCATTGATCCATCTTCATCTATATGCATTTCCTATCATAATAAAATATATATTACATTACATCAATCATCAATCATCAATCATCGATCAATCAATCCTTTGGCATCAATCAATCACTGACATCAATCAATGGCATCAATCAATCAAACTATCAAGTATCAATGAAAACATGATCCAAGTAAGAAAAGTGTTGGTTGCATACACTAAAATGCCCAAAAGGAACTAATATGTTAATTTCTTTCAAACTAGAGTTTCCTTGCACCAAAAACACTAACAAATACGAAGCCCTATTATAGGGGATAAGAAAGGAAAAACACTTGAAAGCGGAAAAAAATCAAGGTATTTAGTGACTCTGAAATCATCGTCATACAGGTACAAAATAATATTCATTACCTTTCAAGTCACCTAAAAAATTACCCGTCAAAGGTTTGGGAACTTATTAAATATTTTGTTGCATTTAATATTAGTGCCATTCCCTGATCACACAATTATGACGTTGATTTGCTAGCTAACATAGCATCTAGATTAATACCCTTAGATCTGAAAGTGATGCATGATTCCTTCTCTCTGAACTTTTGTACAGCTATAAATTCCTAACATTATGGTGAATTGGAGGGTCTTTGATGATGACCAGAAGCTCATAAATTTTCTACACCTCAAAGATACCTTCAATTATTCTACCATATATGAAGGTCATCACGACCTGCTAATGAATACAGATAGTTCTGATTCCGTCGGAGCAACAAACACAGCAGGCTCGACCAACAATATCCCCAGAAGTGTGATCAGACTAGAAAAACTCTACGACCTTAAAGATAAGTTAAAAAAGGTCAAAAAATGTAATACTAATAGCTCATACATTCAGTTTGAAGTAGTAAACTGTTGGACACACCGACTACACTGANGGTGAATAGTGTAGGTCTCTTGTTGAGTCTTTGTTTTGACATGTATAATGCCTTATCTTACCTTGTATTCGAGCCTTTTTGCCTACATTATAAGCCTATACTTGACTATTTCCTCTCAAACACATACCTAATAGCCTTGTTCATGGTCACAAGAGTTAATTGATTATTTAAAGCATGTTTTGTTTAACTTTCTTGAATTAATTCGATTGAAGTGTTTTATTTTGTATAGTCCTAATGATTTGACTCATGAGAAGACTATTCGATACTTGCACCATTCCATTACTACCAGTCATCGTGCAATCTGGTACCAAATCCATTCTGATACCCAAGGAAGTTTTGATCTGGTACTATCTTCTCCAAATCTATTACGGTACCAAGTCATGTGTTATTCTGATATTGTCTGCTCTACGCCCATTCCAATATTCAGATTCACGATTGTGTGTATTCCGGTACCAAAACCTATGTTTCCAGAATGCACCAGTTGGACCAGTATGATGACGAAGATTTCGAGAAGGAAGTTGAACCAAAGCTTCAAAATCAGTTTTTCATATTACGAGAAACTCCATCACTCATGCACTTCATGTCATGAGGATGGAGTTGATCCCTGAAGATTCAATGTAAATACCAATTGTAATATCTGTAAAACTGTTTAATGCTTATCCATAGATATTGATAGCATCGGCTTACCTTCTATATAAGGGACGACGTATAGGAGGTAGTGTGCATGATAATAAGGAATGTAATGAAGTCTGTTGTCAGAACCAGATAATACATATCATTCCTTTGTATGAAGTAAAGAACTGTTGATCCAATTTACCAGTTGAATTAATGCAAAAGATCCATTATGTCAATTCATGAGTCTGAGTGAAACATTTTAGTCTGTTACTTTCTTAAGAGGTTCCTTGTTGGTTCGGTAAGGGCCCACCACCCCAACCAAGCTAAAGCTCCCTGTACATGTTTTGTGTGATTGTGTGAGTATTTTATAGTAGTGTGTGTTAATGATATTTAATCTATTTTAAGAGTTCAAAATTGAGTTAATTGTTTATAGATTGGTGTGAACAATTAGGTGCTATATCGAATAGATATTTCATTCTTAAATATTGGAGATGGCCATTTAATTATTTGAAGTGTGGGATTGATATCTTGAGTTTATGATTTCAGTAGATTTAGTACATCAAGAAACCAGAAGACTTTGTATCTCATCTTCATGATATGTAATGAAGTCTCTCAGTTATACTGAATATTCCTTGTACTGGTTTGTTTGAATTGCATGAAGCTGGAATTAATTTTTATTTCAAGAGTGGTTGGAGTTGATTGCTACATGAGACAAGCTTCTCAAGTTCATCTCTTTAATTCATGAGCCTGGAATGAATAGACTTGTTTCTCTAAGATAACATTTTTTTATTGGTTGTTTGTGTGAAGAAGTTTCATTATTAGTTTTCTCTTCTAAGTTCAAGGGTGCTTGAAGTATTTAGAAATCTTAGAAACAAAGTTTTTATGTTACTAATTATTTCCTATATGCAACAGACTTAGGAAGGTTACCTGTTCTCGGCACATATAGTGTAACAAATCTTTTGATTACGAATCTCGGATTGACATTTAAATGAGTGTAAGATATATATTGAACATAGTTATACACCAACATTTTGGCTCTGTTGTCGGGGAGTTGTAAATGGTAATAGGTAGCATTTTGAGTTTTGATTGGTTTGATGAAGTTTGGATTGGATTTAAAGACAATCTGAGGGCAGAGAGAAGATGGTAAGACAAGAGGTAAGAACCTGCGCATCCACTTTGGTGGGGTTGCTCCAAATTCAGGTTGTCCCCTTACCTTTGATAATTAGGAATCTACGTTTTTATTTATTTTATTTGAATTTCTTTTATGAGTAGTTATAGGGATAATAAAGGTAGATTTATTTCTCCTAAAATTTCAGAAAATCTAGAGAAGAAAACAACACCCCCCCCTGCACTAATTCATCTAAAATTCATGCAGGAAGAATTCTTAGAAGAGAGAGCTCAAAGGCATCAATTGCAACAACAGTAAAGGGCACTAAATCTGAAGCCACTGCTCAGATTGAAAATGTAAGACAGCAAAAAAGAGAGGAATCACTGGCAACCCCATCAAAAAGAGAAGCTGGAAAAGGAGAAGAGGTAGTAATAGAAGAGGTTGCATCTATTGTTGGAAGGCCACACAAAACCTTGGAACAGCTAGAGATACCAAATAACCCAGTGGTGGAACCATCACTCAGTGGAGAGACCTCACCACCCCTCTACAGGTTTTTTGGAGATATGGCAGAAGAAGAGGGAAATGCAGCTAATGAAACAGAGACATTTGGATTCCCCATACTGGATATCTCTAAAGACGTTTCTATGAAGAACATTCCATTATATTCACTTCCTCATTTCCAAGGTATGTCGACAGAAGAACCTGACTCATTTTTATTCGAATTTGACATATTGTGTAGGATTTATAACTACATGGATAATGCTCAAAAATTAAAACTTTTCCCAGCTACACTAAAAGATTCAACACTAAGGTGGTTCATGAGCTTAGGAGAACACACCATTTTTTCTTGGGATGGTATGAAGGATACCTTCCTCCAGAAATATCAAGATTAATGCATACATAGGGATGATAGGAATGATATATTCAAAATGCAACAATCTAAAGAAGAAATCTTAGAAGATTACCTAGAGAGGGTCTTATACAATTACCAAAAGACTAAGCAGTTTTCCTTAGACACAGCTACAGTTAGGATTGTTTTTCTAAAGGGTGTGAGGGATGATTGCACTGAAGTACTAAACCTCATGAGTTCTGGGGATGTGTACCAAAATCCATTTGCAGACATAGTAGAGTATAATAAAAGATACTCCTGCAGTCAAGCCAAAACGGGGAAAAGTATAAGGGATCCTACAAACAGAATTGTTAAACCCACATCTGGAGGTGTCACTAGGATTGAACTGGGAAATCTATTAGAAAAATTCAAAACAGATATCCTAAACACCATCAATTCCCAACTTGATACCTTGAAAATTAAAAGAAAACAAGAGGAATAAAATGTTGCATTAGCAATTTTTTGTCATCAGTGTAGGATGAAGCACCCTGAAAAGGAATGCCCCCTTAATGTTATTGAAATTTGTGCTCTCTGTACAGAGGACCATCCTACTAATGAATTCCCTTCTCTACCTAGACTCAAGGCCATATTCAAGGGAGGAGGAGAACTTGAAACATCCTACCCCCCTAGGAGACCATGGAGACAACAAAACCCCAACATGTTTGCAGACCCAACTACACAGTACCCATAACAACAATGGGTACCTCCCATGTCTTATGCTCAATGGTTGCCCCAAAGCCAACCTTGGCAGCAAGGGTGGAGAGAACCTGTATATGGGAATGTTACCTTCCAACCAGCAAATTTTCCCACCTATCCACAATACCCTTCGAATATCTCCTAGTCGCTCCCAGGATTTAACCCTCCTACTCTTCTTTCACCTCCACAGTTAAAAAAATAACTTTCACTACCCATGAAT
>SNQJ01S0035656.1:104960-115537 GCA_010110895.2 Picea sitchensis
GAGGCACCTCGGGAAATAGTCACTGACCAAGGGACACAATTCACCTCAAATTTGGTCAATTATCTTACTGAACAGTATAGGATCAAACAAAGAAAGTCTTCACCCTATCACCCCCAAGCCAATGGCCAAGTGGAATTGACCAACAAAGTGATAAAGGCCATCCTCACTAACACTATTTAGCTGCATCACAAAGACTAGGTTGATAGGTTTCTTGAGGCCTTATGGGTCTATAGGACATCTTGGAGGAATAAAACAGGCCATACACCTTATGAGTTGGTGTATGGAAAGCAGGTACTACTACCCATAGAATTTCAGGTAAAAACCTTCAAAACTGCAATACAATTAGGTATGGATCTGAACAAAGCTCAAAAACAAAGGCTATTACAATTAAATGAGCTTGATGAGATAAGAGAGAATTCTCTACAAAGAACCACCTTGATACAAGAGAAAAGGACCAAATGGCATGACAAGTACATCAAAAAGAAGTCCTTTCAGTCAGGAGATTGGGCCCTTCTATATGATAGTAGATTCAAATATTTTAAGGGTAAATTGTCTACTAGATGGTTGGGACCTTATGAGGTTGATACAGTTTATGACAATGGTTCAGTAAGGATAAAGACCATTGATGAGAATCAGACTTCCTTTGTCATAAATGGGCATCATCTGAAGGTTTATCATAAGCCTCTATCAAAAGAGGATTTTGTCAAAAATGTTCTTCAGAGTTCCGAAATGCAACTGGTAAGCAAGAGGGTTTCTCCTCCTGCTGACCTACCACAGTAAGTTCAAATGTGTAAATTCATTTTCTGTACATAGGTGTGTCATTAGATAAAGTTTCTCTTTTGTTTTTCTGATATAACTAACAAAAACAAAACAAAAGTGGGTTGTGTTCCCATGTAGATAAACGAATAAGGAGGACATTTACCAGATGGAGTCTTCTTTAAGTTTTCCAGACTCCTTAAAATTGAAAACACCGGTGAGCAGGAACTAGCCCGAGCTCAAGAAAAAACCACGGGATAGTATAAAGAGTTTCCTTTAAGTTTTTCAGACTCTTTAAAATTGAAAACATCGGCGAGAAGGAACTGGTCCAGGCTCGAGAAAAATCCACGGGACAGTATAAAGAGTTTCCCTTAAGTTTTTCAGACTCTGTAAAATTGAAAATACTGACGAGCATTAACTAATCTGGGTTCGATAAAAATCCACAAAAAAGTAGTAGTTAGGATTATTATTGTTATTTTTGTAATAAAGAAGAAATTCCAGCAGGAGCTATGATCACCTTGGCTCCAAAAGAAAAGGGTTCTATAATCTCAACAACTGGTCATTCCAGAATACCCTCCTATTACAGAGCTCTTCTTGCATTATTCCTCTGCAAACTCAGAACTCCTAAGTTTTGGTATCTACATGGTTTTTCAATCGAATCTGATCACAGAACACCAGTTGTTTCTACAAATCACTTCCACCGTAATCTGTGTCAAAAATCTCTCAAGCACCAGAAAACAATGTTCATCTCTGTGCTTATCTGGTACCAATGGTCATCACTGTGCTAAATCATCTCGCTATGCTTATCTGGTACTAAACCCCATCCGACATTGAAGAAGGGACATTGCGCTATTCTGGTACTAATTACAAACTTTACACACAGGTGATTCGGTACTCAGAAACTCACACTCAGGTAATCTGATACTCAGATGATCCTGTACTAATTTCAAATCTGCACACAAATTATCTGGTACTGGTAAGGATGTGACTGGTAACTCTCATCATACTTCCAAGTTGTTGCTCAATTATTAGTGCTAGGACATACAGATTCAACATTTTTTCGTTTTGTTAAAAGGAATTAGACTAAATATGCATTTAAAACATCTGGTTTCTCTCAGATCATGACATACCCCCTTTCACAAAATTTTATAAAATCCTCAACCACATTTTCGTAAGAAGAAGATGTCCTTATTCCCCGAATATTAAGAGTGCAAGGTCATTATGTCCCTTACCAGAAAAAACTCATACTCCTTCTATCTATCCAATAAATAAACCCCATAAACTTATGATTCACTACCGTACTATATGAAGTGACACGAACCACATCTCTAAGCATATCAAATAATGATCCCAACCGATTTTACACTCATGAGACCTGATCATAATGACCACACCCTTCCRTGAAGATTGTCTAACGCAAATTTTCCACGAGTATGTAAGTCGTTAGAGGATATAACTTGCCTCACCATATCATCATGAATACCAATGTGACCGTTGTAATATACACTTCCATTTATAAATTATCTTTTGGATGGCTCTRCCATCCAGATGAGCATTATTTACCATTGTTGTCACACAATCTACAACCATCATGTGTGTATTCCTTGCATACCTTTCCCCGTTTGGTACTCTATCACAATCTACGTTTATTGAGTACTCAACCCTCGATCCTCTTTCTGTGCCTCATCTGCCTGAGATAATTGTTTAATCTAGCATGGGGGTCGACAGGCATTAGCCCATATTTCAATTGTACAGGGAAACAACAGAATATCAGGCTTGTAGGAAAAAATATGAACAGGCAGGATGGGTTCCATTCTTGGAAAAGTTTAAAGGACATCATGAGGGAATTTATCTTTCCTTTGCATGAACATATGATGGAGAAAGTGTGCAGTTTGGAGACATGAAGCTAACAATTACATAAGCCACTATAGCAGAAGCTACAGGTCTCCCGATGGCTAGAGAAAAATACTTTAAGAGAGTGATCGTCAACAGGAAACTCTGTCAGAAATTCCTCATGATAGAACATCAAGACCCCGATTGGACCAAGGGTGTCCCTCGAAGCTATGTCAAAGAGGAATATTGGACGATGCTCCTAAGTCTATAGAAATTCCCCACCTGCGAAGGAAGGTATGCAATAACCTGCATTTATCATTTGAAGCTTTTATCACATTTCGAGGGAGGACCACAAATTGATTTTCCTCACTTCCTATAGATGAGTTTGAAGAAGATGGAGGGAGGAGTGAGGTCAGTTTCCAAGAAACCTAAGACTAGCCTTGATCACCATGGTTTAAAAAAACTTATGGTTGTTCATGCTTTGAGAACACAAGGTGGTAGTTGGAAGCAATTACTCCAACAGAATTTCACTCAAGAAAGAATATCCAAAACTGTTGAAACATAGTAGACATGGATACACAGTGAGGGTTCAAGCAAGGGGGAAAAGGAAGATAGAAGGAAGGCATCAGGAGGAAAATAAGACATTGTTATGCCTAGCTCATCCCATCCCATGGAGAAATCACTGACAAAAAATTCAGTTGTAGGGGAACCTACTACATCAAGGAACAAGAAAGTCATCCAATCCCAGAAAATAAGTCCTACCTCGATTCAAAAAGATATAAGACAAAAGGAAGACTCTGAGCTAGGAGGATGATCAGATAGCATTCTTGAAGCAATCATGGAGGTGTCATTAGAACCAGCGAGCTAAGTAGAGAAGACCCCTAACCTCAACATTCAGAACAAGAAGAAGTTTTCACAGTCTAAAGCGTCTGGTTTTGTCCTGCGTCCTAAAGATCAACTATCACAATGTAAGAAACGAAAGAAGGAAGAGACAGATCAACAGGATATTTTATGTAAATCATCTATCACACCCCCTCCAACATCCATTAAGGAATTGGGAAACATCCCTAAGGTAGTTACTCGATCTTCTGAGAAACTGGTTGATAAATTGAAATAAATTGTTAAGGTGACAAGCACAAACAAAAAGAAGCTCAAAAGGGAGAAGGCACAAAGGGAACAAATTCTAGAACCTACGCCTCAATCTTCTGGGATAGAAATAAGGGTTGGTCAGTAGAAGAAGACTCTAGAATTCACAACTCAGGACCTCAATATGAAAGTCAAAATGACACAAGAGAAACAAGTGTCCAAACCCACCGCTGTTATTAAAATATAGAAGAGGAAGTTGTTTGAGGTAATTTCTACCCCTGTCAGCAAGTCTAAAGAGGCCATGCTCCCCATACGAAGGACTACCAGAAGCATGGAAAAGCAGATGAAAGTTCCAAAAATACCTTCTCTTCAAAGGGAACCCATGGATATTTCGAGTTCTCTAGAGAAAGGAAGTGGTTGTGGAGCTACAGTAAGTGAGACAGAAGGGTTGGTGACAGTAAGCGAGACAGAAGGACTGGTAACAGATACCTTGAGGGGTTTGAGGAAAGAAACAAAAGCCTGAGAGGAGGTAACTAAGGGGGCAATCACATATATCCCAGACAAGTCTTTGAACAAACAAAAATTGATAACAAAGATTGAGAGGCTGAAGCAAGAAGTTGAAGAATACAAAATATTGGACAAACATATCAAGGCAGAGAATGCACAATTGAAAAAACAGCATGTAAAGTTCTCTTCCAAACTCAACAAGGTCTTGTGATTGATCCAGTACACTAGGGTAATTAAGAAGGAATTGAAAAGTGAAGTTTCTGGTTTTAACATCCTGCAACCTGAGAAATGACTGAGAAGGATTCAATTTTACAAAAAGTTTTTGGGTAGCAGTTTTTTATGACGTTGCATGAGGAGATGCAACACCTTCAGCATGGGGGAAATGTTGAGTCTCTGTTTTGACATGTATAATGCCTTATATTACCTTGTATCCGAGCCTTTTTTCCTACGTTATAAGCCTACACTTGACTATTTCCTCTCAAACGCATACCTAATAGCCTTGTTCATGGTCACAAGAGGTAATTGATGATTTAAAGCATGTTTTGTTTAACTTTCTTGAATTAATTTGATTGAAGTGTTTTCTTTTGTATAGTCCTAATGATTTGACTCATGAGAAGCCTATCCAGTACTTGCGCCATTCCAATTGTTAGCGATAAAAAATTCCTTTCAATTTATTTTGATATCATATCATAAGATGATAATAAAGTAAAGATTTATTTATAAATCTTTAAGTTTTAAAGTATATAAGATTGGCTTTAAATCTTATTTTCCAATGAAAAAATGATGTCGCATCTCAAAATATACCAAAAATAAAATTTTAGCTTTCATCGGCTAAATGAATTTTTCACAGTGTAGTAATCTGGTGAAAGTCTCCCTTTTCACCGGTTAAATGATTGTTTTCACAGTGTAGTGAGCTGGTGAAAGTGCAGGTTTTTCAGCTGATAAACTGCCTTGGGAAAAATCACTTTTTTGAGTCGTGGAGAGTCTTTTTTACACGCTTAAATAGTCTATTTACAACTAGACATCCTAATATTTCCAATGGTACTTTCATATCTTCATTCAGAGCTTGAGAAGGTAGTCAAAAGTTCTCCACAAGATGAGGCATAATTTTCAGAAATTTTTCAAAATGTATTATTTTGGTCAAAAGTTCAAATTCGACTTGGTTGAGTTTATTAAGGAGAATATGATGACTAATCATATATATATTATAAAATATCATCCATGAGTCCATATGGCACTTCATTTGATCAATAGAAATATTCTAGAGATCAAATCCTAAAATGTAGGAATATGACTAGATTTGGAAATCTGGATTTTCCTGTTTTAGTCACCTTCTTGGGAGACAGATTTTGATCATCTAGAAGAGTAGTTTTCGAAACCAAAGCTGTTATTTCATAAGAATGGGCGGATATTCAATAACCTCTCTCATTTTTCCAAGATCTATTGTGATTTGTGAAATATAGGTCAATCTTTGAGCACCATATTTCCAGAAATTAAATACTTTGTTTTTCCTGTTTTAGTCACTGTCTTTAAGGACAGATTCTGATGAGTTGGAATACTATTTTTAGAAACGGAAGGAGTTATTTCATAAGCATGGACTTCTCTTCAATAAACTCTCTCATTTTCCCAAGATCTATTGTGATTTGGAGGATATAGGTGAATCTTGGAGCACCATTTTTCCATAAATTTCTATCTTTTCCAGCCATCTCACAATTTTGAATTTGAGATAAGAAAAGAGGTTATCAGATCCATCTTTTGAGGATCTTGAAAATAATTTGTAAAGATTATTTAAGCTCGTATATGTAAGAGGCAAGGGGGGGGAAACAGTCTGAGGAATGTGATTCATTTCCTTGAAGACTTGTATTTTTATCCTTTGGAAATAATCATGAGTATATCTTGACATCAAGCTTCTTTCACTTTGTATGTTCATCTTTCATTTCCTTTCTTTCCAAGTCTGTGTATACTCAATGACAGAAGGTTGTCATTCCATCTCTTCATTGGTATATCTGACTTCATACTTTGCTTCCGATGTTTCTCTCAATGCCAGCTAGCTGTCATCCTATTGGTGCATTCATAAACTTAAGTTGCAAGTATTTATTTGTTATATCCAGTCATATGTTTTATGTAATCTTATATATGTTTCTATTGGTGTGAAGAGTATCTTACATATCATTACTAGCCATACACATGTGATGTTGTATAAGTATGTCTACTGGTATAATGGGTTTTCTCCATCTTTCCACAATTTGATTTAAATCTTCTGAGAAGCTTAGTTGAAAGCCTTGGTCTTTCGAGTGAATTATGTATTTCTAAATGGAGGTGGATTTATAATGTCATCTGAATTGATCCTTTTTCCTTCCATATTATTGATATTTTAAGTTACCAATCTTACACTCTTCTACATTCAGGGAGTGATTTCTTGGAGTGATAACAAATGGCGTCGTTGCCAGGGAACGAAAGTGAAAGTAGAGTTTCCCTGGGAGAACAACATAGATCTGATTCTTGATGGCAGACAAAAGAAAGACATAAAATTTGACTGTAATCATTTGTCTGGAAACTCCACATTAAAGACTCCACTGGGGACGATTCGGTTGACATAAGATGAAGAGGTTGAATCCTAAATCAAGGTATCAATTCATAAGTCTTCTTCATGAATTGTTACTTTTCTTTATTAACTCCTTCATGCTTTTTCCTTTGCATGTCAAGAGAATTATTTTTTGTTTTGTATATTCAGAAAATCATCTTTCCTCTTATATGTATCCATCTTTAGAAGGAGATTTGCAGCTTGATTACAATGTAGATTTTGAATCAGTCTTATTACTTCAGCCTGTCCATATAAATGACCAATGTATTTCAATTCGTTTACAATCTGATCAGCCATGTGATATTGAAGAAATTGAAACTGATTCAAAACCTATACAAAGCTCAACACTTGTTACCATAACCTTTGAAACTTGTCAACAAATTGCTATTGCTCATGATCAGCGCACAACCTTTCAAATCAAAATCAGGATGAAGATGTTTAAGCCATTAAAGTTGCCCTCTCACCTTCACCCTTATCCTCTTGACTGTTATGAATATCTTCCTTGGTTTTATGGAGAGAATCAAGCTTCAGCTGAGAGACACTTGGAATCTTTTTTGGATTTTGTTGATCATTTTCAGATTGTTCATGAATATGTGATCATCAGATATTTTTCAAAATCTTTGATCAAATATGTTGCTCTTTGGTTTAAGGGTTTAAGAGTTGACTCCATTGGCTCTTGGATAGAATTCTCTGATGTTTTTATGAAGTATTGGGGTGAACATAAATCAGTAGATTCTTACCTTGCTGATTTCTATGCTTTGAAGAAAGAACAGAATGAAACTTTGCTTGTCTTCAATCGAAGATTTTACAACATCTACTATGGTATGCCTTTGGAGATCTGATCCACTGAGAAAGCTACCATGATATACTATGTTAAAGGTCTTCATTCATAACTTTTCCTTCTATTGTTAGAAATAAATTCTTCATCTTTGAGAAGATTGTTTGAAGATGCTCTAGAAGTGGATGAAAACATTTATGCTTCTAGGAGGATCCAAAAGCAGTATGATTTTGAAAATCAACATGTACTTGAACCAGCAGAAGGTCAGTGTGTTTCAGAATTTAAACTTGAAGATAATGGAAGTAAAATAGTTTTGGAACAGCAGCAAGAAAATGACAGAGGAGAAGATATACATGAACAAAGAGATTATAACTATGAGGCAATTTCAAAACAACAACAAGCAGTTGAAATTGTTTCAGATTGTAAATCAAATTATTCAACTTGGGCAGAGTATTCCAGAGATAAGTATTCATATAAAATTTATGATCAGTTTACAAAGCATGTTGAATCTATGATAACTTATGATGGTATAGACAACTACATTTTTAGAGATGATCATGATCTCTGTCAATCAAACACTACTATATCATCATCTTTTGAGCATTATTCTGAAGAAAAAGTTATAGTGTTTGATGATTATGAGGTAATCACAAAAGAACAAGAAAGTCATCAACCTTCTGGCACAGAATAAGTCATTGAGGAGCAATTTTTTCCTGAAGTTGACATCAATTTTAAAGATTGAGTAGCAGATTGCATAGAATCTTACATCTCAGAAAACTTGAAATTTTCAGTTTTCGTAAGCTTCCACATATTTCCTGTTGAATTTGGTTTTGTGAAAGAGTGTTATTCATTGTTGTTGCATTTCAAAAATCAGTTATTAATCAGTAGGAATGATGAGGAAATTTTAGTATTAAAATTTCTTGGATGGATGTTATGGAAATCAGCCTTTACTTAACCAAATTGCAGAGCTGGTTATGATAGAGTAGAATAGGAAATAAGCTCGCTTCCCGAGTATTTATTTTCTTTCATTTTGCAGCAGAAGTAGAAGATACTTTGTATGAATAAAGGTAGTCTGAATCATGTGCATAGGTCATCCACACAGGTTATGGGAAAATTTCAGAAAGAAGTGAGATAGCTGACTCCATGCCCAATGGAATATTGACTCCATTTCCAATGCAACACTACACATTTTGTTCAGATTTTTATTTTTCAGAAAAGGCATTAGATCTGTGGTTCTTGGAAACCTTGTAGGAAGGTCTCCATCCCAGTTGGAGCCAGATGTTAGCGATAAAAAATGCCTTGCAATTTATTTTGATATCATATCATAATATGATAATAAGGTAAAGATTTATTTATAAATCTTTAAGTTTTAAAGTATGTAAGATTGGCTTTAAATCTTATTTTCCAATGAAAAAATGATGTCGCATCTCAAAATATACCAAAAATAAAATTTTAGCTTTCACCGGCTAAATGAATTTTTCACAGTGTAGTAAGTCGGTGAAAGTCTCCCTTTTCACCGGCTAAATGATTGTTTTCACAGTGTAGTGAGTCGGTGAAAGTGCAGGTTTTTCAGTTGATAAACTGCCTTGGGACAAATCAATTTTCTGAGCCATGGAGAGTCTATTTTACACGCTCAAATAGTCAATTGACAACTAGACATCCTAATATTTCCAATGGTATTTTCATATCTTCATTTAGATCTTGGGAAGGCAGTCAAAATTTCCCCACAAGATGAGGCATCATTTTCAGAAATTTTCCAAAATGTATTATTTTGGTCAAAAGTTCAAATTCAACTTGGTTGATTTTATTAAGGAGAATATGATGATGAATAATCATATATATTATCAAATCTCATCCATGAGTGCAAGTGTCACTTCATTTGATCAATAGAAATTTTCTAGAGATCAAATCCTAAAATGTAGGAATATGACTAGATTTGGAAATTTGGATTTTCCTGTTTTAGTCACCTTCTTGGGAGACAAATTTTGATCCTATAGAAGAGTATTTTTCGAAACAAAAGGAGGTATTTTATAATAATGGGTGTTTATTCTATAACCTCTCTCATTTTTCCAATATCTATTGTGATTTGTGAAATATAGGTCAATCTTTGAGCACCATATTTCCAGAAATTAAATACTTTGTTTTTCTTATTTTAGTCACTGAGTTTAAGGACAGATTCTGATGATTTGGAATACTATTTTTAGAAACGGAAGGAGTTATTTCATAAGCACAGACTTATCTTCAATAAAGTCTCTCAGTTTCCCAAGATCTATTGTGATTTTGAGGATATAGGTGAATCTTGGAGCAGCATTTTTCGAGAAATTTCTATCTTTTCCAACCACCTCACAATTTTTGAATTTGAGATAAGAACAGAGGTTATCAGATCCATCTTTTGAGGATCTTGAAAATAATTTGTAAAGATTATTTAAGCTCATAGATGTAAGAGGAAAGGAGGGGGAAACAGTCTAAAGACTGTGGTTCATTTCCTTGAAGACTTGTATTTTTATCCTTTGGAAATAATCATGAGTATATCTTGACATCAAGCTTCTTTCACTTTGTATGTTCTCCAAATGGTACAAATGGATAACGAACTCTTGATAAATACCATGGAAGAATGTAAAAATCAAACAACAACTTTTGAGATCATGAAAACAAAATCCCTGGAGAAAAATGAAGAAATTAGGAGCACACAAAAAAGGTTGTTCAACACCCTTGAAAAAATTCTGGTAATTAGGCATGAACAGACGAAGTTCGACTCGTAGGTGAGAGCTTCTGTAATATACCAGATATAAAAAGTATGCAGAACAGAAATAAAATGCTAGAAATGGAAGAATAACAACAATATAACCAGAATAATCACCACAATAACATTGAAATGATATAAGAATAACAACAGAAATAGCACTTTGATTCTGATAGAAATGTTCACGGGCCTCTTCGAGGGGGAAACCTCCATTCGAGTAGAGATCTATTACAATAATCTCCAAACTAGGGTTCTCATACCCTCGACTCCTATTTATACTAAATATATCT
>SNQJ01S0035656.1:115587-133634 GCA_010110895.2 Picea sitchensis
TTTAACGTTTATGAATCAATTTATCCATATTGATGAACTACTGAAGTTCCTAAGGACAAAGGATCGAATATCTTAAGTTTCTCGTTCGATCTCTAGATCCACGACTATCCTTTACTCTAGAACTTTGGGCTTTGGGTTTCCTTGCTCCTTTTCACCACAAAAATACCAAACTTTCAAACACTACAATGGAGAAGGGAAGATATCTATGGTCCATGTTTAATCATCAATGAACGATCAATATTGAATCTGGGATTCGGGACTACGGGACTTTCTGCACCTAAGAAAATTTTACCCACAACCTTTCGGATAGTTTAATTCCAAATACTTGAAATCTACAGAAACGTGTACCCGACCACTGACAGTCAGGATTTACTCTAGACTTTGGGACTTCGATAATTTCTCTTCTACATGAAACAACAACTAATTTCTTGAAAAGTTTTGAATCATCGAACCACTCAGAATCCAACAGCTCGCACTCTACCAGTGATCTACAGTGTAGATTCACTCTAGGAATTTGGAGCTTCGGGGATTTTTCCTAACTTACAAAAATAACTAAAAACGGTCGAAGCAACGAAGTCTGAAGGACTTCAGGTTTTAACAACCATGGTCCTTTTCTTTCATCCAATGGTTGTGAGGGATTCTGATATCTCCCTAACAGATCTCATTCTTTTGCCTCAAATAAAGGAGGTTTCTCTTCTTGGGGACATACTCTCTTTGCTGCGACTCTCTTTGATACCAAAAAAATAATGTATATTTTCCATCCTCTGTTTTTTTAATATTAGATTTTTTTTCTTTTTTCAATTTTTAAAGAGCTTGAAAAAGAATAAAAGAATGCTACGATACAAATTAGGAACGAGTGTCGTGACAAGAAAAATGGTTCTAGGTGCATGGAACACACTAATTCTTGAGGCAAGGAGACATGTGTAGGATAAGGACACTCAGGGAAAATTATTTCATGGGTCAAGGTGTCATATCGCATAGGCAAAAAGTGTTGAAAGGCTTGCGTGTAAGGAATTCATAAAAGTTTTAGTTGAGAAAAACATGCACACGAAATTAGGCCAAAGACGCAAAGATGATACCTGCAAACACGATTAAGCATGACACAATGAAACCCCTTCTATGTAATTTTTACGAGCCCATACAAGATATGCTCGGTATTTTTTTCATGTTTAGAGAGTGTCTTCATGAATCTTGTTCTCGGTGGCACTATAGAAGTCAAGAAACCGATCATGTTATCTAAAGAAGGATTCAGGTAATCTAGGTCGATACGTACACAGGTGATGTCTGATGCGCTACCACTCGTAGGGGTACCAACAGGGGTTACAAGGGTGGCCAACAGATGTGCGCTTAAGAACGACTTGTATTTTCTACATGTATGAATCCCTCAACTGCGTGTTTATGTGCGTAATGACATATCTCTGTGGCTTAAAGACATTGGAATACATCTCTACCCTGGAAAATAAATTACCCACAATTTGTTCCGAGGAAAGTGCTCTGATACCACTTGTAATATACCAAATATAAAAAGTATGTAGAACATAAATAAAATGATATATATGGAAGAATAATAGCAATATAACCAGAATAATCACCACAATAACAGTGAAATGATATAAGAATAACAACATAAATAACACTTTGATTCTAAGAGCAATCTTCACGGGCCTCTTTGAGGGAAAAACCTCCATTCCAATAGAGCTCTATTACAATAATATCCAAGCTAGGGTTCTCATACTGGAGACTTCTATTTATACTAAATATGTCTATCAAAAGAAGCATCTAGAGGAAGATCCTTCTAGAAGCAGAAGCTTCTATTAGGTCTTCTTACATTCGACTTATTATATTTTATTGCAAGGCCTTATTAATATTAACCTTTATTACATCCAAATATATTTTTCTACCTATGTGTGTGTTAGGACCCTAACATGTCCTCCCCCTTAAAAACAGCCTTGTCCTCAAGGCTTGAGATGTGGAAATTGTTGCAGAATGGTAGCTAGTTCCCAAGTGGCATCTGCTGGAGATGTATATTTCCATTGGATTAACACTTCCTTCATGGTTCTCTAACACAATTGATGCTCACGTTGGTCCAAAACTTCTTGTGGTTGTAGAAAAATGGATCCTTCTTCGGCTAACTCAGGAAGGTTGGTTTGAATTTGGGACTTTGTTCCGATCACCTTCTTTAAGCAAGAAACATGAAAAAAAGGAGGTAGCTTTGAATGAGTGAGCAAAGCTAATTGATAGGTGACATGTCCCACATGCTTGAGAACTGTATAAGGACCATAAAATTTGGGTGCTAGCTTCTGACAATGCTCGGCCTTGAGGGAATTCTGCTTGTAAGGTTGCAGGCAAAGAAACACCTAATCCCCTTCTTCAAATTGATGTTTAGAGCGACCTTGATCTGCTTGTTGCTTCATGCGATTATGTGCCATGACCAAATTCTCTTTGAGGGTATGGAGAATAGCCTCTCAAACTATAAGTGTTTGGTCAACCGCCTGGACCTTCGAGACACCAGGTAAGTATGAGATAATTGAAGGTGGCTTCTGTCCATATACCACTTCAAAAGGAGTCATGCGTGTAGTTGTATGGTATGAAGTGTTGTACCACCATTCAGCTAGGGGTAACCATTGAGCCCACTGATTTTGCTTTTTCGAGGCCAAACACTTCAAATATGTTTCCAAACACTTGTTGACAACTTCTGTTACCTCAAATATGTTTCCAAATAGCTTAGTTACCCATTTTTGTTGCTCTAGGGAGGAAATTTGTTGTTCCAAAAAATACTTGAGGCTTTGATGGTCTGTCTTAATTTGGAAGCATTTCCCCAGTAGATAAGGGCACCACAAATCAACGGCATGCAGAATAACCAAAATTTCCTTTTCATAGATAGATTTGCCCATATTTATTTCAGATAGTTGCTTGTTGGTAAAGGCCAAAGGCCTACCCTCTGGCATAAGCACAACACCAATACCTTTCCCTGAAGCATGACATTCCAAGACAAAGATCTTTGCGAAATCAGGAAGGGCCAGGACTGGAGTGGTGCACATGGCCATATTCAAGGTTTGAAAAGCTTGAGCAACAGCTGGAGTCTAAGTGAAAGAGTTATGTTTTAGGAGAGAAGTAAGAGGTGTTGCAATCTTTCCACAATTCTTAACAAACTTGCCATAATATCTTGTTAAGCCCAAAAATCCACGCAATATTTTAAGAGTATTTGGGTGAGGCCAGTCTTGCATAGCTTCAATCTTTTTAGGATCCACCCTAATGCCATCCTTTCCAACCAGATGACCCAAGTACTCTACTTCTGAGGCGCCAAAAGCACATTTAGACTGTTTCAGGAAACGTTGGTGCTGAGAGAGTAGATGGAGAACTCGATCCACATGAGCAAGATGTTTTTTCTAGGTCTTTCTATAGATGAGGATATCATCAAATAAAACTAAGAAAAAATGACGAAGAAAAGGACATAAGACATGATTCATGAGGCTTTGGAAGGTGGAGGGGGCATTACGAAAGCCAAAGGGCATGACCAAAAAATCATAGTGGCCCTCATGAGTTCTAAAGTTAGTCTTGGGAATGTCTGCCTCTTTCATAGGTATCTGGTGGTAGCCTAGATGAATATCAAGTTTAGTAAAGAATTGGGCGCCACTTAGTTCATCCAGGAGGTCATCAATGATAAGAATGGGATATTTGTCTTTAACGGTAAGTTTGTTGAGGGCACGGAAGTCAGGACACATTTGCCAAGAACCTTATTTCTTCAGGATCATGACCACATGAGAAGAGTAGGGGCTCATACCAGGATGGATAATGCCTGCATTAAGGAGTTCATGGACCATTTTCTCAATTTCATTTTTTTGGAAAAAGGGGTGACGATACGGAAGGATATTGGGAGGAAGGCTTCCGAGTACAAGGGGAATGGAATGATCATGAACACCATGTGAAGGAGGGAGTCCTTGGGGAGTGGAAAAGACCATTTGATGTTTAGAAAGGATGGCTTGGAGGTCTTGCAACACCGAGGGTGTTTCTATTGCGTGGATGGCATGGAGTTGAGAAATAACACCAGAATGACCCTTGTTGAGCATATTTTCCATGTGATGGGAACTAATGATCTCAGTTGAACCGGCAGTGATGCCTTAGAACTTATATTGGTGGCCCCCCTGGTCAAATTGCATGGTTAATTCTTAAAAATCCATAAGATAGGACCCTAAGTCATATGATTTGCACCCAACACAATGTCACACCACCCATAATATAGCAAACATATGAGATTTCCGAATTAGTGATCACCAATTTGGAGCCTTTTAATATGAGATTTCAGGTGGTAGTCACCAATTTGGAGACGCACATTTTCACAACGCCCTCCACATTTCATGGAGCCACCATTGGAAATCATGATTTGGAAATTATTGACGACATGGATGTAGCAATGAGTTTCTTGGGCAATGCGGCGATGAATAAAATTATGGGTGCTTCCACTATCAACTCAAATGATGACCTTCTGATGCTTGATGTAACCAATTAGCTTGAGGGTTTGGGGAGCAGAGAAGCCAGTGAGAGCATTGAGGGAAATGACTGGTTCTACTTCGGGAGGGTCTGAGGGAGGGGTTATGTCGAGGGTTTCAAGTGACTCAGACACAAGGGGAGTTTCAATATCCTCTTCCAAAATATCCTCAGAGATGGCCATAAAAAGATTTTGTTCCTTACACTTGTGTCCCGGAAAGTATTTGTCATCACAATTATAAAAAAAGACTTTGAATTGGCATTCATCCATTTCATCCCTGGTCAATTTTTGGATCTTTAGTGGAGCGGAGGGAGTAGTGGGATTTACTGGTTTAGGGTGAGGAATAAAGGAGGGTTTCCGGTTTTGAGAAGATACAACCTGTTGTGCTTCTTTAGTTCTTTTAGTAGCCTCCACCCAAATCTAAGGCCGATCCATGAGGACACGAGCCCGGATATCATCCTTGAGGCCACTGATAAAAAATCCTTCAAAAAAGGCATCAGAAATGCCCTCTATCCGAAAATCCAAGTTCTCAAAGGAAGCTATAAAGTCTTCCACTTTTCCTGATTGTTTCAACTTTTTCAAACGGCCCAAATGGTTGGTGTCATTTTCAAAGAGTTCATAAAGCTCTGCCACAAAGTGTGTCCAAGCAAAATACCCTTGACGAGAAGTTTTTCTCCATTGCCATCATTGCCAACGTTCTTTATATAGATGGAGAACACCATACCAAAGTTTGGACAAGTCATCTCTAATGTCGTATAAAGATAAATAATGTTCCATTTGGGTTACCCAACCAATGGGGTTCGACCAATCAAATTTGGTCACATCCACCTTTGGAAGGCGTAGGTCACATTGAAAGTGATGGTTCTCAAATTTATGGGAATGAGAGGAATGGTCACCTTTAGTATGTGGAGGTGAGGAAGAGGAAGGGTTATCTGTAGGGATATGCAGTTTGGTGCAGAGTATTGAAAAGATAGATTCAAGATGGGTGGTAAGGTCTTGTTTGATTTCCTCCATTGAGGACTTCATGGTTGTATTGATGGCGGCAACATTGGCACTTAGTTGTTTTACCTCCTGTTGGATCTCGATGAGACCAAATTGAAAGGTGTTGAAGCGAGCATCCAAGTCTTGGCTATGGGTATGGGCCATGAGGATGGGGGAACTGAAAAGGGGGGGGCGGGGTCATGTTTTCTTTCTTTTTTCCAAAAAATGATATGGATGAATCCAATGGAATAGGTCTCAAATAATGGTGAAAAAAATTTCGGACTTTTTTTTTTTACACCTGTGGAGTTATACTCCGATATTAAGAATACTGTCGAGAGGAAATTCCCAAATTCTTAACTAGAAAGAAATGTGTATTTACTTGGCAACCCGAACACAGTTGTGCGGGAATAGATCTTGTCTGTTTTAATTTGTTTATGTTTCAGTTCCTAAGGGTTAGGTATTCAAGGGTTCTACAGACAAGGGTTTGCCCTGTGCTATAGCTCTCTCATATATGTGTGGGGTCCAACAGTAGTACTCGGCCCAATATCTCAAGGCACTAACTAAGGAGGATATACCATACCCTTAGCCGTACTACCCGACTACCCAGGTACTAGAGAGTATCTTCGCGAGTGTTGTTCTCGGTGGCACTATAGCAGTCAGGAGGTTGATCAGTTTATCTAAAGAGGGCTTCAGGAAATCTAGGTTGATCCATAGACAGGTGTTGTCTGATGCACTACCACTCGAAGGGGTACCAACAGGGGTTACAAGGGTGGCCAACAGATGTGAGCTTCAGAACCACTTGTATTTCCTGGGTGTATGAATCCCTCAACCGTGGGTTTATGCGTGTAATGAAAGATCTCTATAGTTGAAAGACACCGGAATACGTCTCTACCTGAAAACAATTTACCCACAATTTCTGCCAAGGAAAGTTCTCTGATACCACTTGTACTATACCAAATATAAAAAGTATGCAAAACATAAATAAAATTCTAGAAATGGCAAAATAACAGCAATATAACTAGAATAATCACCACAATAACACTAAAATGATATAAGAATAACAACAACAAAAAAAACTTTGATTCTGAGAGCAATTTTCACGGGCCTCTTCAAGGGGGCAACCTCCAGTCGAGCAGAGCTCTATTACAATAATCTCCAAATTAGGGTTCTCATACCCTCGACTCCTATTTATACTAAATATGTCTATCAAAAGAAGCATCTAGAGGAAGATCCTTCTAGAAGAGGAAGCTTCTATTAGGTCTTCTTACATTTGACTTATTCTATTTTATTGCAAGGCCTTATTAATACTGACCTTTATTACATCTGAATATATTGTTCTACCTATGTGCGGGTTAGGACCCTAACAGCTTCCCATGAAAAATATCAAAATGCCCCGGAAGCTTGTCGCAAAGACTCAAAATGGAAAGATTCATTGCAAATAGTTCCATATCCATAAACCCTTATGATGTATTCAGACAAGTGAAGAATCCAAGATCTCTAACTTCTGGAGACAAGTATGACAATGATTGAAGATGTTCAAAAATATCAGGAACAACTCATTGCATCGAACACTGAAGTATGGAGATTGACGGATGACCTTCTCTCATTACTCTGAATGGATTCCCCGAGGGATGTCGACAAAGCTTCATCATCCCAGATGATCTTCAAGGATGTGGACACCAAGAGGAACCTCGCTCAGAGATATATCGAAGTGATCAGTGAAATCAACGTGGAGGTTATCGAGAAAATATTGATCCAACCCTCCAAAATCATCACCCTAACATAAGATATTGTGCAACGTGTTGAGAAGAGCCTCAAGATGAAGATAATTATTCCCATGTGCAAGAGTGAGGCTAATATGGAAAGAACATAGTTAGTTCAAGTAGATTCCATACTCGAAGATCTCAAGAGATGGAAAGCATTCATGGACATGAAGGAGAAACCGTCAGGGCTCCCCTGATGAATTTCATTTGCAAATGAAATTTTGCATACTAAATCATATCAATCTACTCATTACCATGTCCCAATCGGGAAAGGGAAACTAGGGTACCTCTTTTGTAACGTTCCCCCGGCCAACCTCAAGTCGGAGTGCACCACTCCAGAGAAACCACTCATGCTCTGACACCAGTCGGTAACATTCTTAGTAATCAAATGAGTTATGCCACCTATATTTACTCTTTTTACTGCATGCAGCTAGAACATATACATACAGCATTCTTGTGGAAGCTTTAAAGTTAAACAACAATTTTCTTTCTACAACATATGACTTTTATATGAAAATAACAGTAACTACAGATATGAAGCATTTACAGGAAATTGCCCATAAGCACACAAGCAATCATAATCACATATATGCTAAAATCGTAACATAGGCATGTAAATAGCAAAACAACATATCATTTTATCATACAATTGGTACTTATCTTAGAAACACTACCACCAACTGCTTACAAACCATCCACGAACCTCCAAGCCATATACTACATTGTTCATCACTCTCAATAGTGAGTCACCCCCGAGCTGGGACTAAACTCCACCCAGGGTAAAGGGATCCTATCCAGGCTAAGGCTCAAGGACAATAGGAAAGACTCTGTCTTAGGTGCTCACTCAACTAATAGCCTACAACCTCTCATTCCCCACATACCTGTCCCACCCAAGGAAGTGTGCCCCTTCTCTACTCAACAGTCCCTCAGCTGCCCCACTTCCTTTCCAGGGCTTCAGCAACAGGCTAGACCCGAATTCTCAGAGTGTTGTAGCTATAGTTTAGCACCTTCGAGAATCAATCACCAGCAATTCTCTCACTCAGAGAACTGCTCACGAGCCTGACAGCCCACTTCTTAAATCCTGCCCTAAGCTAACCAGGTACACCAACCAAAAGGAGGTATGGGAATATGTTCCAAAATGGTGAAATGGTTGTCTCAAGCATAACTAAATGTGTGAGTGAAAATGGTCATGGAATCATTGACTGGATAACTGAGTGTGTACAGGAATCACTGTGAACTCTTCGCGCAAGTGATGGTGAGAATGATGGTCAGGCTCTGGTCTAGTAAAAAAATCGCCCTCCCCCCCCATGGAAAAGATCACCCAAATGAGCTAAGTCCCCCACAATATGAATGTATGTCCCCAACTTGAAACTTGTCATATCATAAGTTACTTTGGTCCACTTGTCTCCAACTTTAGGACTTAGGATAAAATAATTATCCATACTTTATGTTTTAGGAATATCAAAATAATATTCCCTTGAATTTTGTCCCTCCCTTTCCCTAACTGGTGAAGTTTAGTTCCCCATCTCTTTTATCGTGGTCAATATGTGCACAGCGATGTATTTATATTAATCATGAGTCATGTACAAAGTAGGTGCATTGGCCCTTGACATCTAGGCATTCCGGCCTAATACCAAAACATAAGCATCCCAGCTTATATTAACCAGCTCACCAGCCTATAATACATATCATATACATGAGGCTCATTGTCCTCCATACTGCGCGCACCTTAGTTACTACATGCGGTATCTTGTGATGTGCATACTACAACATTTTACTATGCAGTTCATGCACGCACTATGCCACATGATGTGTATTACCAAATGAGGTCAAAATAGCTCACCAGCTTAAGTATATTTATATTACATTTGAAATTGGGTTTGGTCGAGGGATATTACAATCCCCTCCCCTTATTTATGTATTTTCCTCAGTGCATCATACACCCATATATAACAGAGTTTTAAAAATCTTCAAAAAGATGCGGGTATTCTGCTCGCATTGCATCTTGATGCTCCCAAGTAGCATCATCAGGACCGTACCAGGTCCATTGAACCTTTACAATCCCTATGGCTCGGTTTCAGAGTTTCTTGACTTTCCAGTCTAGAATGCGCACTGGATGCACTTGAAAAGTGCCTTCCTGCTCCACCTGAATCACATTCCAATCAATAACATGGTTAGCATCGGGCATATATTTATTTAGAAATGATACATGGAAGACATTATGAACAGACATAGATGCAGGAAATGCAATCATATAAGCAACTGGACCAATCCTCTCTAGGATTTCAAAAGGCCCACAAAATCTAGCTGCCAACTTGGCGTAGCTTCCCAACTTCAGGGAACTCTTCTTAGCTTTCACTTTCAATAAAACATGATCACCCACTTTGAATTCTCTGTGGGTTTTTTTCTTATCGGCATAAATTTTCTGTCTGTCTTGGGCAACTTTTAAATTATGCTTAATTTTTATCATCTAGTCCTCCATATCCCTGATCAACTCTAGCCCAATTACTGTCCTATCAGCTGGATTATCCCAAATCACTGGAGTATTGCACTTTCTGCCATAAAGTGCTTCAAATGTTCTCATCTTTAATGATGCCTGATACCCATTGTTGTACACGAATTCTACCAAGTGTAGGTAGTCTTCCCATTTCGATGGTTTTTCCATCACATACATTCTTAGTGTATCTTATATCACCCAGTTCACTCTTTTTGTCTGTCCATCAGACTCAGGATGATAAGTTGTACTAAATTTCATATTCGTTCTGAATCCTTTGAACAATCCTTTCCATAAATTCGAGGTGAATTTTGGGTCTCTATCAAACACAATTGTTTTAGGAATCACGTGCAATCGTGCAACTAACTTCATGAAAATATCAGTGTTGGGACCCAGAAATTTCCCTTTATCACTACATCTTTTGCCCATTCAACTTTCTCATTCCTAAGCTAAATGATTATTATAATGAGTACTAAGACCCTTTTTCCCAAGGTATGAACTATTCATCTCGCTTTTATATTTTCATTTACTTAGCATGTTTGATTGGTAATGTTCACATATTTTACCCATGAAATGATTTAACTAATGATCAAAATGCTTAGAACAGCCCACTTCGAGAAACTCGTTATTGTTACAACAGATGCCACCAATCCTGGAAGTTGTTACACGACTACTGCAACAAAAGCTCGCCAATCCTGGAAGTTGTTACACAACTAGTGCAATAGAATCTCGTCAATCCTGGAAGCTGTTACAACAGATGCCACCAGTCCTGTTGTTATATGAATGCTACAACACATGTTGATTAGATGTGCTGGCTCATGATGTTGATCAAGGAGAGTTCTATATTTTGTATTAATGATATCAAACAAACAGCTTGAGAATCGAGGATTCTCAAGACTGCTCTGTCTATGTTCTACTGAATGACTCTGACTTTAAATAGCAGAGATTTTGTAATGAAAATGAGTTTTTTTTACGGGAGAAAGAAAGGTAACGCTTATTGTACACAGACATTTTTGGAAATGGAATGAAAGAGTGGATTGAATTCCTTTAGCAGACTGTAACCTATTTTCTTGAGTGGATTTAGTGAGAAGGAAAGGGCCCACCTTTCTCACCAATTCCCCTCTGTTTTGAATTATATATTAGTTGTTTTAAATGAGAATGATTTAACTGTTAGACATTTCTAGAATACAACTGTTGTTACAATTTAGTTCCTTCTTGTTAGATGCGCATAAACTTGTCTCATGAGAATTAAAAGTTGATTGTTGAACATTGTTGGAGAACTGCTTTCTTTTTCTTCTGCATTAGGTTAAAATCTTGTTTTCGAGAAATAAAAGTGTGAAGTACCTTCTTGCAATAAGTAGATTTCCTTTCTGCAAACAATATAGAACTTCTTCCTACAAAAGTAAATTAGCAAGTTAGATTAGAGTAGGCAATCCAGGGTTCTTATACATTTATCAGTTTAGCTTGCAATTATGATTTCAAATCTGTAGAACTACAGCTGTATCGGCACAACTGTGTTAGCGATAATGTTTGTTTTTTTTTACTTCCCTGCTACAACTAGATTAGAGATGCTTTCATAATCTAACATAGACTGTGCACAATTATCTTGAAATAAAAGACTTCCCTGGGTTGACAATTTATATTGAGCACTTTGATTTTCTATTCAATTAAACAATTAAAGTGCCCAACATTTTGGCATCGTTGTCGGGGAAGATAATTATAGATTTTGGTAAGAACATTAGTTTTCTTTCTTAGGAATAAATAGTCTGCATGAATAACGAAACACGAGAACAAATCCCCCAAAATACTAACCTTATAGGTACCATGGCACGTAGAGGAAGAAATCCTAACATACTAGGGAGACAAACCATTGTTGATGAGATAATTTCCAGAGCGAATTCTTCTTCAGGATCTATTTTTCGCCCTGCAAATCCTCCAAGAAGACATGATCCACAGTCAGTAGAAATACCCCTTCTCGAAACATTGTTCTCATCAAGGGTTGAAGCTTAAGCTGAAGTTGAAGCTGAAGATTTGTCACCAACAAATTAGCAAGCAACACTGGAGAATGTTGAAGATCAAGGAAGTATAGCCTAGAACAGGGAAAATCTAGAAGAAGTTGTTTATCAGATCAATGGTCATATAGTCACTAAAGAAGAGTGGGACGTTGTTTGGAGAGAAAGAGCACATATGGAGAATCAAGGGGATAATGAAGAAAATCTCTACCAAGAGAATCCATAAAACAATGAGGATCAGGTAAACAATGAAAGTACTATCTCTACCCTATTTTTTCCTATTTCTGATGTTCCCACACGAGGGATGGCTCCTATGAAAAACATGCCTCTCTCATCTCTCCCAAATTTTCATGGATTATCTACTGAAGATCCAGATGAATTTCTGTTTGAATTTGACATTTTGTGTAGAAGCTATGACTACACTACCACTGCGCAAAAGCTTAAACTGTTTCTAGATACACTAAAGGGTAATGTGTTAAGATGGTTCATGAGCATTGGAGGAGAAAACATTTCAACATGGGTACAAATGAGGCATATTTTCTTGAACAAATACCAAGACTATTGTCGAACAAGGGAACGAAGAGAGGAATTATTCAATATGTCACAGAAGGAAGATGAGACCCTTGAAGACTTTCTAGAGCAACTCCAATATAATATACAAAGGTCTAGACATCCGGATGTGAGTAAGGACATTCTGAAAACCATTTTGCTAAAAGGAGTTAGAGAAGATTGTTTAGATATGTTCAATATGCTTAGCAAGGGAGATATATCTAAGGAATCCTATGAGGACATTGTAGATCTCTGCAAAATATGTTCACGAGGATCTACAAGGAATAAGTCAGCTACCAAGGATACCACTCTTTCAAGGGTACATAAATCAGCCAATGGAGGAGCAACAAGAGAAGAAATAGGTAATCTATTAGAAAATTTCAAAATAGAGATGATTAACTCTTTTGCCTCACAAATGGATACTTTGCAAGTCAAACAGAAACAAGCAGAATCAGAGCAAGCATTGTGCATTTTTTGTCTGAAATGCAGAAAGAAACATCCACCAAGGGAGTGCCCACTGAATAGTGTCCAGGTATGCCTTATTTGTGAATTAGACCATGCCACTGACCAATGTCCCTCTCTACTAGGTGTAAAAGCATCAATGAAGGCAACTAATGAAGAAGCAGATTCTGTCTATCTAATAACACAAAGAAGACAATGGCAGCCAAGAGGTCAAGGTATGAACTCTCAATTCTCTCCTCCAACATTTAATTATTGGAACAATCAGCTACCATATGACCAGACGAATGCCCCCCCACCAAATCAAATTCCACCCTCTTATCAGGATCCCAATGCATGGTTACCTATGCCCCAACAACATAATCACTATGGGTAATGGAACCCATACGGGAGAGGCCCTCAACAACAACTCAGTTATCAAAGCCATCACCAACCAAATCCCTATCAACAATAGTTCCAACCCACATAGTAGCAGAAACAGCTGCAATTTCCTCCTAATGATACACCAAACAATCCTCCCTTATGACCTCATATGCCTGTGCAACCTAACCCAAACCCAAATAATAAGACCATTCAGAACATAGACATACATAATGTGCCAGCCTTATCTATTACTCCTATGCCTTGTGATGAAACAAAATTAAGATCAGGGAGAATAGTTGAGCCAATAATTTAAGATGCTCCATCTTCAGGATCAGATAAGGAATTAGGGGAGAGACCATCTGCTGATACAGAAGAAATTGACCAACCTATTATAGAATCAGCAGACCCACCATTTTCTGATAGACTAAAAATTATCAAGCCTATGGAATTACCATCTTTCAATCTCTTAGGAGAATTGCAAAATCTATAAGTTAATATTCCACTACTGCAAGTGATAAGGGATGTCCCTATTTATGCCAAGACTATGAGGGACCTTTGTATCAGAAAACCTAGATGAAAACCTAAACATCCCCTCACAGTGCATGTAGTGGGGGATTTGTCTGAGATGATGTTAGGAAAAACTTAACCTATTAAATATGGCGACCCAGGAAACCCTACAGTAACTGTTAAAATTGGACAGACATCTATACCACATGTACTAGTTGACTTAGAGGTAGCAATTAAAATCATGCCAATAGAAACTACACAGTTGTTGCAACTCAGAACACAAATTCAACCTACTCCTACTGTTATAGAATTAGTTGATCTCTCTACCATTAGGCCAGAAGGAGTAATCGATGATTTAGTCATTTCAGTGGACTCATGGGAGTATCCTGTTGATTTTGTCATTTTGCAACCCAAATCCTGTCTGGGAGGCCATCCTCTAATTCTGGGAATACCATGGTTAGCTACAGTTGATGCTTTCATTGGTTGCAGATCTGGTTCCATGACCATCTCTGATGGCTATGACACAAAAAAACTTACCCTGTATCCTCATGCTACACCCATTGCAGAACCTGAAAATTCTCTATGGATGGACACTGAGGATGAAAGTGCTCTGCCTGTGCTAACTATAGGAAAGGCCTTGAGTTTCAAAGATGAGACGGAGGATGATTTAATCAACTGCTTTATTTGTGACCCCTCTATTGTTACACAAAACACACACCACCGATTGATCAGATTCTTTGATCCTATTGCCCAGGAAGAAATGAACTTGGAAATGTTCTCAAAAACCACTGGCAGTCAAATTGATTCAACTGTAACAACAGTCGATGTAACAATAAACACTGTAATAGAAGATGACGAAACAGAAACAATTGAATTATTTCCTAGATTCAATTCTAAGAGCGTCGTTGTGGAAGTCGAACCTGGAAAAACCTTGAACATCAATCCTGATCTCTCCACTGCTGAAACTCATCGATTGTTGAAATTACTAACTGTACATAAAGAATCATTTTCCTGGGATTACATGGATATTAAAGACATTCCCTCTAAACTATGCACCCACCATATATACATCAAAGAATAATTCCGACCCATTTGCCAACCGCAAAGGAGGATGAACCCAAACCTTAAAGAAATTGTTAAGGAAAAACTTCAGAAACTTCTCAACGCTGGATTCATCTATCCTATATCAAACAGTGAGTGGGTATCACCATGGGTTATTGTGCTTAAAAAGAATGGTAAGTGGAGAGTCTGTGTGGACTATAGAGCCTTGAATAAGGCCATGCATAAGGATCATTTCCCTCTACCATTTATTGATCAGGTTTTAGACAACCTAGCTGGAAACAAATTCTTTTCTTTCCTAGATGGATTCAATGGCTATAACCAGATACAAATTTCCCCACAGGACCAAGATAAGACCACCTTTACTAGCCCTTGGGGTACATTTGCCTACAAGGTTCACCCATTTGTCTTGTGTAATGCACCAGCCACTTTCTAGAGAGCCGTGATTGGTATTTTCTCTAACATGATGAATAACTGTATGGAAATATTCATGGATGATTTTACACCTTATGGTATTGATTTCGAAGAATATTTGTCCAATCTAGAAAAAGTGCTCAAAATATGTAAACAGTCTCATCTTTCTTTAAGTACAGAAAAGTGCCATATGATGTTGCGTGAAGGGGTAGTGTTGGGACACTTCATCTCTTTTGCAGGGATTCAAGTAGATCCAGCCAAAATCCAGGTAATTTTGGACATTCCAATTCCATCAACTCGGAAAGAGGTAAGAAGATTTTTAGGGCACACCGGGTATTACATGAGATTCATTAAAAATTTCTCTAAAATTTCCTCTCCATTGTTTTTTCTACTAACAAAAGATGTTGACTTTCGTTGGACTGACAACTGTGAATCGTCTTTTGCAGATCTTAAATAGAAATTGTCCATAGCTCCCATCTTGAGAGGGCCCAATTGGGCTCTGCCTTTTCACATTTCTTCAGATGCCTTAGACACTAAAATTGGTGCAGTACTAGGGAAACACGAGGAAAAAGAACCCTATGCTATCTACTATATCAGCAAGAACATGGCTCCTGCTAAGTTAAATTACACAGTTACTGAAAGAGAATTCTTGGCAGTAATTTATGCAATCAATAAATTCAGGCATTATGTAACTAGTTATCCCACATTTATTCATATTGATCATATAGCCATTAAATATCTAATTAATAAACCTATTACTAATGCCCGAGTGACAAGATGGTTGTTACTACTGCAAGAATTTGACATCACTATAGTGGATAGACCAGGAAAAGAAAATGTGGTTGTTGATTTTCTCTCAAGATTATATATAAATGATGATGATTCACCTGTAGATGATTCTTTTCCTGATGAACATTTGTTTGCAGTATCTGCTCACTCACCTTGGTATGTAGACATTGCTAATTATTTGGTTGCAGGGAAGGTACCTCCACATCTATCTCCTCGAGAAAGAAGGAAGATTATTCAAAAGAGTGCTAGGTATAGTTGGATAAGAAAATACCTCTTCTACACAAGCTTGGACCAAGAAATCAGGAGATGTGTGAGGGATGATGAAGTTTATGATCTGCTGAAATCTTTCCATGATGGCCCTTGTGGGGGTCATTTTGCTAATAAAAGGACCAGGCATAAAATTTTAAGGATCGGCTATTTTTGGCCCAGCATATTTCAAGATGCCAAGAAGTATGTCCAAGCTTGTGATAGTTGCCAATGCATGGTTCAGCCAACTCATAGGGATGAGATGCCTCTCCAGTCTCAGGTAGTGTTAGAGCCTTTTGAGATATGGGCCATGGATTTTGTAGGACCCATTCACCCACCTTCCAATCAGAAAATCTATATATTGGTCTATACAGATTACATGAACAAGTGGGTGGAGGAAAAAGCACTTATTAGAGCCTCGGAAGAAGTTATCTTAGCATTCTTGTTTGAAGATATATTTGTTAGGTTTGGCGTTCCCAAAGAATTGGTAACTGATGGAGGACCCCCTTTCACATCATATAAATTTGAGGCCCTACTCAGTAAATATCATGTTTTGCATAGAATAGCTTCTCCATACAATCCACAAGGCAATGGCCAAGTGGAAAGAACCAACAAAGTTATAGAATCCATTCTTACTAAAACAGTGAGGGAAAATCATAGGGATTGGTCTAACAGATTGCATGAAGCTCTATGGGCTTACTGAACTACTTGGAGGAGCACAACTAGTTTTTCTCCTTACGAGATGGTATATGGAAAAAGCCCTACTTTCCCCATTGAATTCGAAATCAAAACCTTAAGAACTGCATCAGCAGTCAACCTCGACTTGACCATGGCACAAAAATCCAGACTGCAGCAGCTCAACGAACTTGATGAAAAGTGTTTGGATGCCATACATCAAACCACAGTGATTCAACAACAATGAACAAAATGGCATGACCGAGTCATCAAGAAGAAATTATTCCAGAAGGGAGATTGGGCTCTGTTGTATTATTCACGCTTTAAGGAGTTTCAAGGTAAGTTGTGTACACGATGGCTAGGGCCTTACGAGGTAGACACCATTTTTCCCAATGGGACAGTCTGGTTGATTACTATTGATGGGTCCAATACACAGTTGCATGCAAATGGTCATCGCTTGTGTCTGTATCAGCGCCCACTATCCAAGGCAGAATTCAAAACTAGATGTACAGTTGATACAGGTTATAAATTCTTAAATGGAAAGGAGCTTGATCCTTCCCCTTCTAAACTTTAGGACTTCTTTCGCTCAGACCTTGTATATAAATAACCTTAGCAAAATTTGCATTTCTCTATTTTTAGTTGAAATTTCTCTATTTTCTTTACTATGATAATAAAGCTTTGAAAGGTATCAGGTGGTTATGTGTGTGCAGGTGGATTGATGAATAGCAAGGTTGAATAGTGCAGAACGAGTCAAACGATTAGTTCATGGAAGTTGAAAAACTTCCTAGAAATTAAGTAATGTAGCATTCGACCGATTTCCATGCCGTTACACCTTATTCCGCTAAAATTGGCCGATGTCCATGCTGTTACGCTTTCTTTCGCTAAATTTCTCGATTTCCATGCCATTACACCTTCTTCCGCTAAATCGGTCGATTTCCATGTTGTTACACCTACCTCCACCATTTTTGCTGAAGAACCTGCTCATACACTAATTGTTGTTATTCTTTCTTACCACTTTACTCTTCCTTTTTCGCATTTTTGCCGATACTGCTACTCCAACCCTCCAATATTTCCATGCCATAGCACCACTGATTAGACAATACTAATTCTCTCTATCCGAAAGTGTTGCTTCATAATGACTTGACTTCACATCTGGCAATTTCCAGTTGGCTAACTACAGTAAGGACTCTGTCTTTGCTCCAGTTATCATTTCTCTCACGATCCTTCATCATGTGATCTATTCCGCG
>SNQJ01S0035657.1:20427-42834 GCA_010110895.2 Picea sitchensis
TGGAGGAAAAGTGTTGGGTGGTGAGAGGAGCGAGAGTAGTGAGGGGTTACCTGCTGCAAGGATCGACGGTTCTCGTTGACTTGGGATCCATGGTCCAAATTCACTTCGGAATTTCAGGCTTCAGGTGTTTTGAATGTGAAAGATGAAAAATCTCCCAGAGGAAAATCTCTGAAGTGAATGATATGTCGCCATGTGTCCTGATCGATGAATGGTCCAGATTCTCTTCAGAAGTTCGGGCTTCGAGAGTTTCAAATGTTAGGCTTGGAAATCTCTTGGAGGAAAATCGCCGAAGTAAATGATATGCTGCAGCATGTCGTGACCGATGAGCAACCCAGATTCTCTTTGGGAATTTGGGCTTCGGGAGTTTCAAATGTTAGGCTTGGAAATCTCTCGGAAGAAAATCGCCAAAGCAGATGATTTGTTGCCGCGTGTCCTGATCGATGAATGGTCCAGATTTACTTCGGGACTTCGGAACTTAAGCTCTTCGAGAGTTCTGATGACTCTTGGTGTTAAACTCCACACGATTCTGCACCCTCGAATGGACGACGACCGTTGATATGATTTTCTTGGTGGATCTTTACCGTTGAAAATTTCCCTTTTTATTTCAACAATCCTAGCTTGAAAATGACCATTTTGAATGGCTGCGTTTGTCCATGGGGATTCCCTGTGTATATAAAAAGTCTTGGTAGACCTGTGGTGAGCTCAATCAATGGTGCACATGATGACAAGCATTCCGAAAAAAATATGACATGTATTTTATCCTTCCAGAAAAACATAAACAAAAATGCGCGAAGACTCAAAAGACGAATAAGGGCCAAGACACTCAGTAGTGGGAAACTGACTTAAACAACCAGAAAAAGGAAAAATTGATGAAGGCACAAGAAAAAGAGAGGAGAGACAGGGGATGCATACCTAGGTTACAACACCTGCCTTGGAAATGGAACATATATTAATACTGTTTGATGGTTGTTTGCAACTTCTTCCAGGTTCTCCAACTCCACGCCCTTGCATTGAATAATTGTAAAGTGTTTCGACCATCAGTTTCTCTTTTGACCTCACACTTTAGGAGGCATACTTTTACACATCAAAATTCCACACCTAGGTACCTCGCCCTAAGTGTCACAAGTGTCATAAAAGTGTCATATGCACCTTTCTAAGTGTCACATATACCTCGACATCATGAAATAACATATGTCACAATCCCTAGTCAACGTGAAGGAGAAATATATTATATGAAGGTCAAAATACTATGTGCAGATGAATTATTATTAATATTCATGAAAAAGAAATTAATTTAGTGTGAGAATCCACATCACATTTGGTTTCCTATATTTTAGGAAGGTTGAGGATCTCATGGATGGTTGAAATATTTCCTCCTGAAAATCCCTGAGAGATATTTCCTCCCTAAAATCCTTAAGAGATATTTTCTCCCTAAATATCTTGGAGATCCCATTTTAGTGGCTCTGATGAGTGATCCTCTCCATGGTGGTTAAGCCTTCAAAGCCTATATAATGAAGGATTTCCATGGAGATAGAGGTAGATTAGAGGTATCAAACTTATGATCTTGGGAGAAAGTTTTTTTTTTTTATGATCTTGGGAGCATCGTGCAAGGGCGGGATGAGGAGGACTTGGAGAGGCTGCTGCAACTTCATTTACAGATTGTAAATATCTCTTTAAAGTTATCATTAATATTACTTGACCTATTCCCTTCAAGATTGTGTATTGTTGCATATGATTGTCAATCTTGATAAAATGAATTTTATCAGTTTAATCTTGTATAGTAGAGTAGAGGTTCTTTGTATTTTGTTGTCCATTTCATTGCAGGTATCAAGTGGTGTTGAAGAGTTTGAAGATCAAGCTCCGATTGGAGGCAATGAGGATGAACTACAAAAAAAGGTGCATCACATTTTCTTCCTTCTCTTTCTCTTTCTTATTAGGTAATTGAATTCATAGGTATGTTAGTGTCCATTTGTATGTTTTCTGTCTTGGTATTAAGGGTCTAGAATCCAAGAGGATATTCACCTGTCCGCAGGGGAATTTTCCTACAACAATGACACCATCCATGTCGATGATGGACATGTCACACTTGATTGTGGAGTGGATGTCAAGTTCAACCAATATAATCATGCTAGTCATAGTGATCAAAACCCAATAGAGGGGAAGTTAGGCTACATTAGAAATATACAAGTGGACTTCTTATCTTTCCCAATGTGTTATTTTTAGGTGCAAGTGGTGCACTACCTTCAACCAAATTAATGTAAAGGAAGATAATGATAGTGGGACAATATGAATTAAGTCTAAAAATATGTGGGATGGAAAGAAGGAGCCTATGTTTTCCCAAAACACTACAACTAAGTGTTTTTTTGACCTAGAGGTGTTGGATATGGATTGGTGCTTCATACTAAGACATGAGTTGATATCAAAACATGCTTTTGAGAAAAAAAAAATGTTCCAAGTGAGGAAGATAATCAAGGTGATAGCAACAAATAATTATATGTACATATTATTTCAAAATTTATATTGTGTATGTGTCATTTTATTATGGTTTTCTATAATTGGCAAAATGTGTATGTATTCTTAATTATCACAATTTTTTGTTAGTTTTTGTAGTTATATAACGACATTTATTTAGAGAAATGGCTGGACCAAATAATGGTAGAGAACAAAATTATAACTTGAGGTGATTTAACAAACATTTCTAATGAGTATATATATGTATTCTTTGTTATCACCAAGTTTCATCAAGGGTGTGATCATACAACCGTTAATGCATTGGATCACATCAGAAAAAAATCTTCATTCCTTATTGGAATAAACCATCCACTTCAACACTCTACAAACCCTAGCTTTTACTTCCCCCCCCTACCTATTCCATTAGAGTATTTAGGCCTACTAAACATGTCATGGGGAGGCTCCCTTCCTCCTCATGAGTTCGATTTTGAAGCGACAACTTCTACATAGCTGGTTTCCTCATTGGGAAAATCCACTGCAAAATTAAATAACTGTCATTTTCTAAGGAAACTAGATCAATTGCTCGAGGTTCATCTTCCATACATCACCCCCAGGCATAAGGCTCTAGATTTTACTAAAAGAGGTCTGATTGGACAATTTACGGTGGTATGGCCTTCCCAACATTCAATGGAGGATAGCAAAGGTTTTTACAGAACCTCCCCGAAAAATTTATCCCTTCTATGTTTATAGCAGAGGTTGTTAACGAAGGCAAGTGGCCAGAGGTTTTCAAAGAGGTTTTTATAAAGGTCACACCTATAAGGTAAATATGCCATGGTGCTTAACTATTTAGGAGCACCGTTACATGCTATAATAAAAAATACAAGCATTGAACAAAGCACCCTGGTGCTGTTGAACATTAGGACCCAATGCATATCCTCGTCATCTGACGCATTGAGGTAGGGTAAAATGTTTTTTTTTAGAAGACTAATTTTCATTATTACATTTCAGTCTTTGCTATGAAACTCTCTAACAAGCACCGATGCTCACTCTTCTTTCAAGTCCACCCCGTTTACAGTGCTATATAGTGACTTCAGCAACTCCACTAGTAGATTCCACACATTTCCAAATTTTGGAAAATACCATGAATTTTCATTTCTTCTGAATGGTGGAACCATGGCTCCTCAGGATAGAAGAGCCTAGGTAAATTGTTTATTACCTTCCTATTTACATTTTCATCAGATTAAAATTTTAAATTGGCATTAAATTTTGTTGTTGTTGTTTTTTTTTCAATTCCACGCGACGTGCTTGAACGCTTCAGCTTTCCCCCAAGTAGTGAATTTCATGCATAAATATACAGGAAGAACCACCTTCGGTGCCCACACTATAAACATAAACACCGGTACTGTTCACAAAATGGCACCACCACATCAAATTTTGAAAAATAATCATAGTGGTGTGTTTTATGTGACACCTTGACCCGATGCAGTATAAAACACAATGCACCACTAAAAAAACATGCTAGTGCTCTAAGAAAATCACATCGACAAATTTGCACCAAAAAAATTAACCTAGTGGTTCACCAATTTTAACAAAATGTATCGGTGCTGTAAATAGCATGGAACTGGGCCGATTATATAACACTTCGCATAGCGGTGCATCATAGGGGATGCCTTGTTATGAGTGTGTCCCAAAATACAATGCTTCATGCAAACCCAGTCGATGCTCCAATAAGAGTGGAGCTCCGATGTGTTCCCTTTAACTAACCGCATTGCCTAGTTTTCAATGAATAAAATTTATCATAGCGGTGTGTCAAGGTTAACAAAACACACTAGTTCTGTTTATAGAACCACACTACCACATATATTTAATGACTTGGAATAATCATGCATCTCATTGGACACCCTGTTACCAGTGAATTAAACAAAACAATGGTGCTCCAAGAACACTGGAGCACTAGTGTGTTCACATTAACAGATCACACCACCTAATTTCCAACAAAACAATTTAACCCAACGGTGTCCCGAAGTCCAACAAATGCACTGGTGTTGTAAAAAGCATGACACTGGGCCAAATATGTCACAATTTAGCATAACAATGCATCTTACGGGACACCCCATTGTTGGTGTGTCCCAATATATTAAACACCGCCTAGTGGAGCTTTGTTTTTGATATAGCGCACTGAGTTGGTGTGTAGTTTCTATTTGTGGCACATTGATTACTTTTCCACATTGTTTTGAAAATAGAAATTAATTTTAGTTTTTATTAAATACAAGTTATTTATATATGTGTCTGTTTTATAATTTCGATTCATTTTATCTATATATACGTGCCTAAAAATATTTGTATGTAAATCAAAGATGACGATGTCGAGAGGAGGAAGAAAAACAATCAATTGAAACGTACACCTTTGTACGTGAGTGGGAGACCTGAGAGAGGAAGAGGGAGATGATCCCTCACGCTATGTTGTGCCAGGCATCGACACCTGCCCTTTTTCTTGTATTATTTCTTGTAAATTAATTTTTAACTAAGAAAATGGGACCCCTCCTTCTTGACTTGAGAACCTCTTGATTGATTGAGAAGAACTACCTCGATGCCTTGATCTTTGTTAAGGTCTTCTCATCCCCCTCTAATTAAGTTGCTTTATCTTGCAAGTCAGTTTGGTTTTTTGTTTAACACTTAGACATTTTTAAAGATTTTTTTTTGGGCATACTGGAGTATTTCTCATTAACCTTGCCGACTCATTGGATCAGTTCTCATGATTTCCTCTGGTGCTTACCATAGGACTTCCTCTCAACACCTTTGGTGCATATCAGAGGACTTCCTACAAACACCTCCGATATATGAGTCATCGACTGGATAATTTATTCACAAGTCTTCCGAAACAATGAACTGAGCCATCGACAAACTTCCCATTATATCCTCTGGTACATAACGGAGGATTTCGCACGGATGTTTCTGGTGTACAAAACCTTGCAACCAGAGGAGTTTCTACCAACATTGCCGGTATGACAAGAACACTTATGAGTGAGCTCTCTGATAAACCAAAGCCTTTCATTGGGCCCTTTTCCATGATTCCCTTCGGTTGTCTCAAATTTCACACTGGGTTTATAAAAGAGTGCTTCCCCTCCATCTTTGTTATCATTTTTTTTATTGTTAAGGAGAAAAGGGAGTGTCGAGCAATTCTATTGATGAGCTACCACACTTGTGAGAGTATTCATCCATATTCCAACAAAGCATTCTCTGCATCCATGTGTCACCGATTGATAGGTAGGTGCTTTGCCCTATTTATCTTATTTTTTAGTTTAAGCTCCGTTAGGGTTAGGGTTTTAGTTATAAAATTATTGGTTTAAGCTCACTGAACCTGCAATTTAACCCTGTCTCCCTCGTAATGCGCCTCTACCCATTTTAAAACAACCATGCCCTCCTGACCAATCCACCCATCGATAATTGCTTCAATCCTCCATCTGTAAAACTACACATCAGTCCGTTGGCACTGACCTATTTCTCTGAACCTGATAAAAATATTTCTTAGCCGGCCCCGAGCATGTTTTTTTAATTTTTTTTATCCGACGTACAGGTTCGAGCCAGATGTAAACTCGAAGTTCAAATCCTTATCCACAAGGCTCCGATCAATCGTCAAACACCGAACCGTAATCCATCTCATAGAATGGTCTCAAGCACTTAGTAATTTTCTTTTTCAAGTCAAGGGTTCATCGACATAGTTATTAACAACTCCATCGGTGTTTATCTTAGTATTCAACAAAGTTGCTTCCAAATTCGTCGGTGGCTAATAAAGAGTTTCGGTGATGTTATTAACATCGACACTGACTTTGTTGGAATAATTATGATCATCGCCACTGATATCTTTTTCTCGTTCCGACGAACTTGCCATGAACTACCCGATAGAAACCGTCAAAATTGCTACAAACTGCTTTGGTACCATAATATCATGTTGGCATAGTTTTTTCAAACATCTATGAAAAAAATATTCCATACCGACAGAGTTTCTAAGATTACCTCCGGTACATACCGATGAGTTTAACATATTTCCCTCCTATTTGTCTCTTGTCAATAAGGTTCCTCCCGACTCCTTCGGAACAAGTCTGAATCTTCGACATACTTAACACAAATGTCTCAATGGACTTGCCACTAACGTTTCTGTTGTAGCTTGGAGGGATTCCCACTAATTCCTCCCATATGTATCTTCACTCACCGACACATTTAGTGAGATTTTCTTTGGTCCACACCAGTGAAGTTTCCACCATTTTCTCCGGTACACACTGAAGAACCTTGTCATCTTTAACTCCAGTTTCATTTCCTTCATCGAACAAGTTGTCAAGATTTGCACTGGTTCACCACAACTAATCGATATTCCCTCAAACTCTCTCCATGTCTTGAACCATCCTATCATCTTTAGACAATGAATTCCATCTTGACATCGACTCAAGCAATTCCTTAGGTACCAACATAGGTTTAAGCTAATGGATTTGTTTTTGAACCTTGATTACTGCTCAAGAGCCCAATGATTGACATGATCATCATGACTGATGTTTCATGTTCACTGGCATGTCTTCTTTTATCCTTGGTTTGATGAGCTAATTATGACTGTGTTTGTAGCAGTTTCAGATATGTCGCCTAGCAAGAAAAAAAACTAGCCAAGTATCCGTGACAGAAGCCTCCGGAAGTGGAAGCCAATAGGAAGAGGAACCTAACACCCCATAATCTTATAGAAAGGGGGAGCTTCACTCAAATAGGGTGAATTTTTCCTAATGTTCAAGAAGCAAAACTTCCCAATGGAAGTTGAAGATGAAGATGAGCTTAAAATATTAAAAAATATCCGAAGTTTGAGATTGCATAGGGTGGTGGCTCGTGCAATAGTTTTCCTTTATGCAGATGCAATCTCATGGATCATCAAGCATGTTGACCTTGAAAACCTGTATATACTCAATGCTAAGGGGCAACCCATAATGTCATTCTAAGAAACTGACATAGCCGAGTATTACCATTTGGAAAAGGGAACCTGGTCATTGGATGATGAACTCATCAACAAGTTCACACACAAGGCGAAGGATATATTCAATATCTGGTACATGCCAGATAAAATGTTCAAACTCAGATCATTTGGTGAATATTCCACCACGTCGCTAAGAACACCATATAAATACATTGTTGTGATGTTATGCATGATTTATGGGGAACATGATGCTTCTAAATTCACTTTATCCCTTATGTATCTAATATACCACTGTGATGATGAAGGGACCCCATTCATTTAGGCTGACATCCTGTCGGCATCCCTAGTAAAGTCCATCATAGCCATCAAGGAGACCTCTCCTAGTCAATTCTCAAGCTTTCACATGTCTTCTTATCGATTGGATATTATGTGTGTGAGACATTAATATGCCAACATGGGTTGGGCCTGGAAACCAACTGACCCATCTGTACATATCTGCTGCAAGGTACTTTGGGAGCACAAATACAGAACAAAGTATCACAATATCTGCGATTATTTCTTGGCACCACTCTACGAGCTCATATTCGTCTCACTAGCTCTGTGTGTGATTGATAAAGCATTGGAAATAATCCGGAATATTGGAGACTGGTACGCCATGGAACACAAAACTTACATAAGAGTATATGAAGCTATCAAGGATCTCCATTTGCTCCTGAGATTTGTTCCTGAAAAATTAGTGCTTCGGGAGATCACATATCAAACTGTGAACCACAGAGTTGGAGCAACACTATATCGTGATAAGAAATCTATCCGGCCCTCACTGTCATTATGGGTTGGCTTATACTTGTTCAGAAGCATAAAGTAGAACCAAGATGAAGTAGATACTCTTAAATCATTCCACTTCAGGAAGAAAGGTTCCAGAGACACGATCCAAAGCTAGTCGTCAAGGAACATTGCAGCAAGTACAAACGCCCATGGGAATACACTCCAAGCAAATGGGAGGAGTAAGAGGTCCATTATGGTGCTAGGACATACGATCAAGTTATCATGAGGAGACAGGGTAAACCTATAGGAAGGCTTTCTAATGAATAGAAATCTTGTGAAGAGGCACAAAAAAGAGAAGAAGAAGAGGCAATAGCAAAAGAAACTACCACAACAAAATCCACACATTCCAAATCAATGGAGGAAGAAGAAATAGTGGTAGGCAAGAAGATAAGAATGAAAGAAAAGGTTCAAAAAAAGAAAGAGGATGCCACAAAAAAGAAAAGAAAGAATGAAGAAGCCAAGGCCAAAGAATAAGCAGATCTAGCAGCAACGACAACAACAACGAAAGTAGAAGCGAAGACAACATCTGAGAAAGAACAACAATAGTTGAAAATACAGTTGCAAAGGTAATAGCAACAAAACAAAGAGAAACAGATGAAGTTGTAGCTAAGTTAGCTGAAGATGAGCAACAAAAAAGGATGAAGAGGATCTAAACAATGATGCCTCGCCTATGGAAACTGGCATTCCAGAGACATCAATAGAATTTCTTGATAGTAATTTCCAATTTTTTGGAACGAAGTTAGGTTTTCATACACCTTACAAGCCCAGGAAAGTGGCTGTTACGAGGAAAATCATTCTATGGCATGGGATAAACCACAACAGATGGAAATGACTGTAGAAATCAACTCTAATCTCAAGTATGCTATATAAAAAAAATGCTAACAAGACAAGATAAAGAGACTACCTCATCCAGACGTTCGATGAAGTCCACCATTGAGCACTTGACTCAAAGCAATACACCTGCAACTTGTCCTCAACAACCAAGATACGCAAGCATACGGTGATAATATATAAAGTTAACACATATAATAGCATAATCCATCAATATTCATGACAAATACTCCCATGGAATAACAATTCAAATATTTGAAAGACATTAATTGGATGAGAAAAGAGTGTTTCTATTAAAATGTAATCAACAAAAGTGTATGAATGGAAAACCTTCATGTCGACACATTCAAAACCAAGAAAATAAGTCCCTTCAAGCTGGGCCTCCACCACTTCAATCCTCCACCAAAGGTAAGCTTATATAAGAGATACAATAAGGTTCTCCATCAAATAGGGAAGAGGTTGGGGGATGAACAATGTGTTCAGACTTAAAAGGACAAAGGGATGCAGACTCAATATCAAGTGAATAATTTCTCGAGAGTAACTTTTCGCTCAAAGTTGAATTTGTCTCTTTTTATCCACAACTTGGATATGGACCATTTATAGTCTTCAAATGGAACTAAAAGGATGATTCAAAACGTTTCCAGTATATGGAAGGTCAAGAATCATGGATCTCATGACGTGACATGGAAACTCGACACCATATTTTAATTTTGGGCACAAAACCCAATTTACGCGGTCTGTAATGGTGCAACATACATATATGCATGCTGTATAACTGTTAGGGCGCGTATATGTGGAAAAAGACAATTTTTAGCTCTAGGAACTGCAAAAGGGGACTTCGAGTCTTCATAGGGAAATGGAAAATGCCTTCTAAGCAAGTTGCATGGGGTGAGGAAAATCTTGCTATAACAGTGGTGAACTTGAAGAAGTTCAAATTTGACAAAGCCACTAGTTGAATTGCAAAACAACAGATTAGGAAGTTATTAGTCACAAGAGGCAATCCATTATCAATCATCACATAGATTAATATGACAAAAGATTTCAGCCAATATCCACTCTTCATAGCATCCATTGGCACTGTCTTCACCACAATAACTGAGTAGAACCTCAAGAACTTGTTCCGCCAAAACCAAGAAAAGGATGCTAGGATTAGAGAACTGGAAGAACAACTCAGTAATGCAAAGAAACATGGGGGTAGTCTAAGATAATTTAAAGAATGTATTGAAAAGTTCAGAATAGAGCTTGAAGAGGCTATTACAGATATGTATGCCCATTTTCATGTCTTCCAACAGTTGGTAGCCAACATAATGGACCAACATAGCCCTGTGCAAATGAAGAACATCTAGCTCGCCACCATCCAAGAAGGTTTAGATGACATAAAAAGATGGATCACTGAGAATCCATATGCTCGAATTGACCTTCCTTGTCCCTCAGAGGTAGAAATAATAATCGATTATGCATCCTTTGATCGATGCCAGCAGGCCAAGAAAAGAGAAAAAAGGGAAATGACAAGCTCACTCATAATCTATACACAACTTCATAAAACCACACAAGTCTTGATGCATAAGAGTCACATTCCTCCCATTGAGGAACTCGGGAAAACCATTTAAATGGATAATCTCCTTAAAAAAATCCAGCAACACATCAATCAGAGATGGGAGAAAGATGAAGCAACCATGAAGGTAACAATAGGGTTGATGGAGGAGCACCTCATCCAACCAGCCAAATTTCAAACAATGATCGAAGAATTCATGGCCACCTTAACAAGGTGTTGGCACAGAATTGATCAGACCAAGGTCCTCCTCAGGTTACCAACAAAAGGTACCAAGTAGTATAGAGTGCTGGTGTTTTCATCTCCTCCTAAGAGAAGAAGTCTCACCCAAAGCACAACCAAGACAAAAAGATAGGGAAGGGCAAGGAGAATACTTAGGTGGGTTTCCAGAACCTTCAAGATTCACCATGATCTTGTGCAAGATAGACTAACTACATAACAAATCGGAACTCACCCATACTGGAACTAAAGATACTCAAGTTGCGAAAACATTTGTACATAGAGATACCATATTGATCTTATCAAGCATAAATAAGTACTGTGAAAAGAATTCATAAGCATAGACACAAAATGACACAATATATTTTAAAATTTTGGGTCCTTCTTCATCTATTATCATCAGATATTATTGGATACAATCTCAGAGATACAAATTAGTACTCTGTTACAAACTTCTAACTCCGGACTCATGCCAGAGAGCTCTATCTACCCTTTTTCCCAAATTTGTATGCAAATTACATTTACAGAACATTTCCTCAACGATACCCAACCATAATATCCAACCCAACCATATCAGCTAACCAACTATATCAGCCAACCCTTTTACAATAATATGCATCTCATATATAGGATGAGTGGGATCTTCTTGCTTTGGGCTCACATGCTTTCTTGTTTCGTTGTAACTGCTTTTGCCTTGCTGGTGTTGCGTAATCACTTTTCGCAACCGATTTCTGTTTCTTTTACTTGATCCACTGTCCAACTCTTTTTGTAGCTTGCGCAACTCGTGTTTGACCAAAACCAGTCCTTCTTGCACAGGTTCAAACCCAAAAAGGAAGGGCCCAATAGGCTCCGACCACAAGCCTTGACTCACCCTCAAGTCAAGTACTTGGCTCTTTCGCAACTTCTAGGAGTGCTGTTGCTTTCCCTTGTCCTCCTTCTCCACTTTGCTTTCCTCTTCTTCTTGCACTTTCACTTTCTCTACCTCTTCAAATGAAGGGCCCAACTATGGGACCAACTCTAAGGCCCGCTTCCTGACTTCTTGGAAACTCCCAATTTTATCCTACCACTTCCTGGTAAGGAGTGAGGCCTCAAATACAAATCGCTGAGTCACATATGTGATACATCCTTTGGACTTGGATGGGACCAGAGAGTTCCATTCAGAGTTGCCTATAACATCTACATGATGCATTTGCAAAGACACTGTTTGGATTATAGGTCAAAATTCGCACAACTCCTTCTTGGTTATAGATTGCGCCTCAAACAGAGCGTTCAACTCACTATCTGCTTGCTGGATTTGGTCAAATTTCTCTTGTTGCTTGAGCGGGTCCATGGTGACCGCAAATTCTTCATTCAACAACTGTATTATTGCGTGCACGCCCTCTAAAGTTTGGTTGCGCCTTGCGATAATTCCTATCAAGTCGCTGACTTCTCATAATATCTTTGTGCACTCAGCTGTGCACTTGTGTAGTGCTACTCGAGCATTGTTACCTTCCAACACTATTTTCTCCATCTGCTCTTACAACTTCTGAGGATATTGTTCTGCTTCTTGCTGAGTCTCCCACAACTGTATTTCCAGCTTCTCTGCGCGAATGGCCAACTGTGACCATTCTCCTTGGAGTAGCTCGATTTGATGCTCAAGTTCTCCTGCAGCACTGGATTCTCGCAGTTGGGGTGCTGCCTTCCTTATTTCCAACCAGGCTTTAACGAGCCTTTCCTCGAGTCTTTCCAGCTCCTGGTCTGCCTAGATCTTGGCGTATTCTTCCTGTGTTCTGCATGCTTGAGCAAGGAGTGATTCTGGCCTTGCAAAATCTATAGTCTTTTCAGCTTGCTGGAGCCTATGCTCCAGTTGATCAATTGAGGCTCTGATCATTTCGATGAGCTGTGCTGCTGTCCACTGTGCAAGGTCAACGAAGGAAGGGGTGGCTTCCCTGGGTGCTTGGACCTGTAGTGGAAGTCCACTGGCCATTGAATTATTTGAGGGAGTTTCCACCTCCTCCTCTCCTATATATGGTCTTGACGCAAGCCTCAACCTCAACGCCAACGGTAGGAACGTTAAAATGTTTTCTTTGGATAGGTAGAGTTGCAACAACTTTGCGCACTGTTGAGGGTTTTGGAGGACTAGCTCCATTTGTTCCTGCACTGACGTTGCACCTTGTCCTAAAGTTGAATTAGGTTCCTTCTGAACCTTTGGTATCTCTGCTTCTTTGTGGACCTCAGCCTCTGGGGTTGAGCTTCCAATAACACCTTCAACCTTGGTCATTGAGGAAGTATGATACAAACTTAGGACTTGTGGCTTCAGTCATGCTTGGATCTTCATTGAAGAAAAAGTGTTCTGGATTGGAATAAAGGGTATGATCTGCTAGTCCTGCGCAGGGTTTGGGCTATTTAGTTGTAGTCTCTGTTTAGGTACTTTCGGGTTTGGACCAGGGAGTTCTGGTCTTTGCTCTGGTATCTCTGGGGGATCGAGATGCATGGGTTTTCGATCACTAGTTTGGGATGGAATGTCGATTTCTGGAGGTGGAAATTGGGGTTGTGATGGTGATGGAGGTTTCTCAGTGATGATGGTGGTGGATGGAGTGGTTTCACGCTCAGGGCCATCCTGGATGTCTATAATATAGGCTGCCCGAGCTGTTGAGTGAGTGCGGGGAACAATGGATGAGATGGACCGAGGGTCAGAACCGTGCTTGGGGAGATTCCCATCCTGGTTTTCTTGGTCATAGGCTATGTGATGAATGAAACACTAAGGATTTTGATGACATCCTTACCTGTCAACATAGCTTGCTCCGACAGTTGCAGGAACATAGGTAGTGTTCTCTTTTTGCGCTCCAGTGGGTGCGTCTCTTCCTCCTCGTCGGAGTTCATTTGTTCTGGGGCTTCTTTCTTCAGTACCTCTGGGCCTGAGCTCAGTCCTACCCCTATTTCTTTACCTCTCTTCTTCAACAGCTCCATAGGCAGAACGTAATGCATCCCTGACTTGCGCGGGTTACATTTGACTCCAGGCCATGACATAACCTCCTTATCGAAGGCCTCCTCATCCAAATAGAATGGTAGCACGCATGAGTGGAAGTCCTCTCTGTTGGAATACCTTAGCCACACAAATGTATGGTGGCAGTTCATGTTGAATGCTATGTTCCGTGTGTTGCAGTTGAGCAACCTGTTGTACCACTTGGAGAACGCCGTGTTGTTGAAGGTGGCGTTCTCTGAGTCCGACCTTGAGTGCCAAGGCTTGAATATTTTTTCCAATTTCCCTTTATTTTTTGGTGACAATGGTCTTCCCGTGGGTGGCATCCACTTCAATATTGCAAACGAAAGAAACAAGTAGCCATAGATGAAAGTACCACCTTTCTCATGCGATTCCTCACAACCCACGAGGAGTTCCTCCAATAAGTAGCTGCACCAATTGAAGACAATGCCATTGGCGCAAAAATCCGCCACTGATAGAGCATCCAATGTACACTCTCCCTTGTAGTAGGACTTCATGACCTTGCTAGCAATTATATAGAAACCGATCCTGACCGTCTTGGGTAGTATGGGGTCGATCTTGGCTATGTGACCACCCCTCTATGTATGAAACGCCTCATATAAGTTGGGACCCCCCTTCTTCTTGCCATGCTTTCTGGGATCCTATAAACCTTTGGACACATCCTCACCTTCAATGGACAATCCAATAAGCTGGTGGATGTCCTCTATGTGAATTGGATATCTCCTATCCAACCACAGGCTTTTGTCGTGTACCCTGCTTATCAGAAACTTGGTACACCTCGCAACTTCTCCTGTGGTGCCGAAAACTGGTAAATCCCTGAGGTTCATGATGGTATAGTTGAATATATTGATGAACTCAGGTTTTGACACAATCTACATGCCTCCCAACTCGTCTGGAGCAACACTCCAGAAGACATCAATATTCATCTGAGGGAACAAAACCTGGTCTGTCAGGTCAAGGTTGAGGAGCTTGACTTGCTCGACCTTCCCTTTGAGATCTCCCATGATCTTGACCTTGGGGTCACAGGGCTCATCTGATACTACATCCTTTGAAACAACGCTTCTGCTTCCTATATATCTCCTCATGGTGAGTCTGAACTATCAACAAATTCAGCAGGAGAAATAGGGATTGGGGATCATGACTAAGGGTCGATGGATTACACAGGCTTGCTCACGCTTCAGAATTCACAAATCTCTAAGTTCTCTCTGGGAAACAATGCGTCCTACAACAAACTCACAAAAATTTATACCCAGGCTTCGCTGGCAAGTTCTGTAATAACTTCTTTTCATCATTAACTCTATAGACGCAACTTGGATCTGAGTTGTCTAACGGAACTGGTTAACGAGGTAAATATATGGGGTGATCTTAGCATTTGCAGGGCAAGTTGGTCAGGGACGTGGCTGATTCCATACCTTACCGTTTAACGGATGATAATCTTGGTGTGAATACTGATGGCATCTTCACGTATCATGACTTTATGGTTTAACAAAATTCGGATGAGGTACTGTAGCGGTAATAAAATTGTGACTAGACTGGTTTGTGTGGCACATGGACTAGGATTGCGTCCAGATTTGCTCTCCCTCTGACCAAAGAGGCGTCCCTGTCATATTTAATGACTCTCATTAATAACGTCGTGGCTCTTCTGATCCTATGCTGTTGAGTAAGCAATTTTGCATCAAACACACTTAGAAAAAAAAATGAACTACATGTTGCAGCGCAACAATGCACTCTTTGACTTTTTTAACTGAATTCACAGAAATTGAAAAAAACTCAAATCTAACTACTATACATGCTCCTTCAGACTAGAGAAATAGTCCTTTAGCTCAGTTCTGAGACATATAGGGTTTCAGGCGAGCACCATTCACCCATCCTGGCTACAACATACCATCAAGTTGCGTGAGTCTGACTGCTCCCAAAGGTCGGATCTCCACAACTATAAATTGTCCCAACCAATGCATGCACAACTTTCTTGGATGTTTCTGGTATCAACTGTCATAAAGTAGGACCTTGTCTCCTTGCACAAATGATTTGGACTTAATGTGTTTGTCATGCCAAGATTTTTGCCTTGCTTTATCAACTGATTGATGGAAGTCTGCTAAAAACCTGGTCTCTTCAAGTTCTTGCAATTCCATGAGCCTCTGCGCAACTGATTCATCCTTTGACATGTGTGTAATTTGTGCAATGTATAAACTCAGAGTAATGAATTCTACAGTTACCAAAACTTCTCTCCCATAAACTAGCGGAAATGGAGTATACTTGTGGAGTTTCTTTGTGGTTGTCCTGTAAGCCCATAAAACTGTTGGGACTCTGTCATCCCAATCCTCCCCGTTTGCGCAACAAACCTTCATTAATCCTCTCTCCAAAATTTTACTAAACACTTCTATTGTTCCATTAGCTTGCAGATGGTAGGGACTACTTTTATGATGTTGGATCAAGAACTCTGTTGTAAGCTTTTCTATTGTACTACTGATAAAACGACTTCCTTGATCATGGGTCAGACTCCTAGGACATCCAAACCAAGTGATAATATTTTCAAAAATGAACCTAGCAATAGTATCAGTCGAACAATCCTGAACAACTGCTGCCTCATCCCAATGTGTAAGGTAATTAGTTGTGGTAATAATATACCTAGCCTTTGAATGCTTAGCGGTGGGGTTGATCGGACCAATGAAGTCAACCACCCATTTCTCAAATGCTTGTAGAGCTCGAACTGGCTGAAGAGGAAATTCATCTCGTCGTGATGGATTCCCCACTCTTTGACAAACGTTGCAAGATCTAGCATATGCCTTTGCATCCTTGAAGAGCATATCCCACCATAGTCCAGCTTGGAGGAATTTTTGCGCAGTGGCCTTTCCTCCAACATGACCTCCTGCAAATCCACTGTGACACTACCACAATATGTCTTTTCTTTCATGATCTAAGACACATCTCCTGAGGATGCTATCTAGTCCTAACTTATACAATTTTCCCGCAATCAATTGATAGTCCGTTGCGATAACCACCATGTGACATTTCTGAGTTGCGGAGTACATTTCTGGGCAGGCCCCTGTACTTAAAAATACTGCTATGTCTTCCAAGTATTCTGGTATGGCCTCAACCCAGAACATGTCTGCATCTGGGAGATGATCATCGACTGTTCTGCCACTTTCCACTGACTCTAATATAGACAGGTGATTAGGACCTATGTTTCATCTTCTAGGATTAATGATCACTTCAAAATAAAATTCCTGAAACAGTAGCAACAATCGACAAATTCTTCTAGAACATGTTTGTTAACTAGATATTTTAATGCAGAATGATCAGTAAAGAATTTAAGATGAGAACTTAACAGATAATGTCTAAACTTCTGTAGAGCGTAAATCATAGCTAAACCCTCCCTTTCCATGGTTGTATAGTTGTGCTTAGCTTTCGACAACTGCCTTCTAGCAAAGTAGATAGGAAGATCCATGGCTCCATCTCCTGGTTGCGGTAAGATGGCTCCCAAGGAAATACCTGATGCGTCTACGTGCACATGAAATTCATTTTCCCAGTTTGGAAATATCAGAATAGGTGATGTGTTGAGCTCTTCCTTTAGGATATCGAACACTTTATCACACTCTGGGGTCCACTAGAACACTTCATACTTCTTTAGTATATTTTCCAGAGGTGCAGTGATGTTTGCGTATCTTCTGATAAACCTACGATAGTACCGTGTGTGATCCAGTGTGGAGCACAACTTCTTAGCACTCATAGGTGGCGACATATTCACAATAACTTCAACTTTGGTTGTGTCTACTAGTACTCCTTCTCGACATACTATGTGGCCCAAAAAAATTCCATGTGGCACATAAAAGACACACTTTCTGAGGTTCAATGATATATGTGATTCTCTACATCTATCAAACATCAGACGTAGTAGCACTACATGTTCCTTGAGGAGAATGTATACCATCCAATCATCCATATAAAATTCTATCAACTTGTGAATAAATTCTCAGAAAGCCGCTATTACAGTCTGGGAAAAAATTGCAGGGGCGTTCTTTAGGCCGAAGGGCATCACATTATATGCAATTGACCCCCATTCGGTTATGAATGTGGTCTTCTTTTTGTCTTCTTCAACAATCCTTACTTGGTGATACCCCAAAAATACATTTGTAAATAAGTAAGATTCTTTCCCCACAACCTGTTCTAGCACCTCATCATTAAAAGGTGTTTGGAAAGGGTCATGCACACAGGAATAATTAAGTATTTTGTAGTCTACATAGACCCTAATGTCTTCTGTGCCTTTTTTTCTCTAGATGACTATTGGGCTAACTCATTCTGCTTCTTCCACTACAAAAATAAGTCCAACTTCCAACATCTTGTCTATTTCCCTCTTAACCTTCTCTTTCACTCTAGGGTTAAGGCAATATGGTTGATGTATTATAGGATTTGATCCTGGTTTTAGTTCAATATTCATCTCTCCCATAGCTCCTTTAATCCCTTTTAKCTCTGAAAATGTCTTTGGGAACAAGTCCTCATACTTTCACAAAACACTATGTATTTCTTGGCTAGTTTGCCCATCCCAGTAATCTCGCACCATAGCTATTTCAGGTTGCTCTGTGGTCCCTATATTGATTTTGAGCAACTTTAATGGATAATTATAATAACCATGAGTCTGACTGGGTATAATGTTTTGGATTTCTCTGCTTTCTTCTGTTTCCTTAATGGATAACTTTCTCAATTCTTCTAAATCATCCAGGCTTTCCAAATCCTTTTCAATATTATAACATTCTATAGGTCTCTTGTCCAAGTTTAGGTGAAGGTTAGATTGAAGTTCTTGGCTATGCTTTGCACATACCACTAGGTCTAATTTCCGTTCACCATTATCTGTAAAAAGGAATTCTTTAATTCTTTGCAGGACTACTTTAAGCTCTAGGTACTTACTTGTAAACGAGAAGTCCTTGAAAAATTGATTTGCCAATGTTTCCCTATCACTGGTCTGTCTTCTGATTTCTTCATGTATGTACCAAGCTTTCAGAATTGGGCCTAGTGAATGGGGAAATAATTGAACCCAGAAGCAAGATGGTATTTCCACAACTTTCCACTGTCTCACGCATTGTTCAATATGTTCTTTAGGATCAGGCTGTCCATTGAACAATTACACAACTTGGAAATCCGTCCGCATCTCTAATTCGAACTGCTCCTTATCTTGAAATCTATATTGGATAACTTGTTTCACATCGTCCCGGTTCTCAACTAAGGCTTTTTGATTAGTCCACCATCTGGCAAGGGTGTCCTAGAGGGATAAATCCAACACTGAGATCCTTTGATCCTCCACTACCTTTTCTTCCATGCTAACCATAAAACTGTCAAGTACTGAGGTACCATCATATATTGAGTGCTCTCTAACCTCGGTTCCAACCCATCTATTTGCTCTGACAGTTGCACATCTTCTTGAAAATATTTCATATGAACCTTGCTACCAACTGTCAAATCTGAATCTTCGTCCGCTGATTGTATGCTCCTCCAACTTACTGATCCATCAACAATAGGATTTATGTAGTCTTCTCTTGTTCCTACTGTTACAGTTTACAACTGATCCAAGTCTTCTCCCTCCATATTGTTTTCTGTTGGCTCCGTGTATCGAGGGCCTACATACAGATCTAAGGGTTGAACTACTTTTATTCCGTCTGCCTCAAATGTCATAGTGTCTTTCTTTAGGTCAATCACCGCATAGTTTCCATAAGCCCAATAAATACCAAGTAGTGTAGGATAAGGGTCCTTATCCTACATGATTTCAATCACCTCAAAATCAACTACAATCTTTACTGCTACAACATCTATTTCCACATTCTCCAGTCTTCCTATTGGGAAGATATAATATTGATTGGCCATTCTTAGCTGGATTGGGGAATATGTTAGATGGGGTTTTCCTAAGGCTTCCCAAGTCGCTTTATGCAGTATATTAACATCAGATCCTAGATCTAACATGACACCCTTAATCTTAAATTCATCTAGGTGGGTTGCTAATCTAAACTCTTTTCAAGTCCATAATTTCCTTATATGCACTCTCTAAGTATTCTTCCCAGGAAGATTAGTCCTTATTATTGGTTCTGGAGATTCTTCATTTCCTAGAACTAGGTACAATGCATTGCACAACTTTTCTGTCAACTGGTCATTCCCAAGAATATCATAAAATAACTAAAACCAAAGGTCAACTACATTTTGTGACTGCCAAGGTTGTCTCATCGGGACTACAAGGTTTCTGGGTGCAGGGGGTGAAGCAAGGACTTGCGTGATCCTAGGGTAAACAATAGGTTGAAGAGGTTTCTTTGGCATCTCAGGGCCAGGGATATTTTGAAATACTTCTATGACATTTTTAAAGAATAGCTTCTGTTTCAGAGGATCATACCTGTCCTCATTAGGTGCTTCTTTCTAGACCCGAGGTAAATTGTCAGCATCTGCGCTAGTCTTTTCCCCTCCTCAAGTAATGATATTAAGGTTGGGCAGTTGTCCTCTAATAACTCTCTTTATCTCTGAACTGATGAGGTTAGTCCCTCGTTGGCGTACCCGATCTTCCCATTTTGCAATTAGTTCTGGGCAGTCTTCAGTTGCATGCCCATTGGTTCTATAGTGAGAGCATGATGGCCGCTATGGATGGGAACAATATCTAGCCATGTGGCCTTGTTCATCACAATTGTAGAGTCTACTTGTTCCTCTTCCTCTGGGTCTTCCTCCTTTGAAGTCTCTTCTGGATCCACCTCGACGACCTCTTCCCGGTCCCTGAGGGGTTTCTTTCACCCTGAATGATGTTCGATCCAATCTGTCTGCAAGTACGTCCAATGCTCTACACTGATTTGTAGAATGTGTGGTAGATGTGCAAAAATCACAATGCACAATATTTGGTATTGTTGAATACTTCTAAATAATGGGGCACTGTCTTAGTCCATGCCCATGGATTTGAAAAATATCGCAATGCTCAACTGATGGCATTGCTTGATTACCTGCAAAAGCCTGATATGGAGTTGGGGTATGCGTTATAACCCTAAATTGCACCACACATGCTTACCTGGCATCAGGCCAACTCATATCCCTTCATTGCCAAAACATCTACTGAACAACTCTTTGAAAATCCTCTTGTGTCAAGGCCCACGCACCCTAACCCATTATTGCACACGTGTGCACGCTGGCTGGCTCACTACAGCCCCCGTGTACCTATCAAAGCACTAAAAGAGGAAAGTTTCCGATGAAACAAAAAGCTATGGGTCAGTTAACTGAAACTCTCGACCATGCATGGTCGAGGGTTCGTCCAAAACCCTAGCTCCTTCTAGTTTATGAAATAAGGGGTAGGGGTACCATTTGGAGGAGGAAAAAATATAACGAAGAAACTCTGCCCATTTACGCAATCCATTGTCCCAACCCTTTAGCCTTTCCTCATGCCAAAGGATATTTAATGCAAAGCAGTTGGAGGATAGAAGAAGAGGAGCCCAGGATCAGGATCAAGGAGCGGTGGCCGGTCTCAAATAATAAAAGAATACTTTTCCCATCCCAATGCATGAGTTATCTATGGTTTGGTTAATTTATGCTTAATTTCTAACCCTTGAGTAGAGAAGTAGCGTGCATGCAAAGTTGTTTGTCTTGATTGCAGGTCATCTTTGGAAGGAGAAGCGCAAGCAAGTGGTCAAAGCGCAATGGAGGATCTACATCGAACGCCGGAGACAAGGTTAGTAGTCATTCTCCATGCATGTATTGTGAAAGAGGGGTTTAAGTTTTGGGTTGTAGGTTAAAAAGTAATTTCATTACGGTCAAAATCTGCATGCAAGTCTGACCCTAGTTTGCTAGTCCATAGGGTATTTTTCCCAACAACAGAATTGGCGACCGTACTGGGGATAATACTCTTTAGGATTTCCAGATTTAGTTGAGTTTTTGGGTAGTTTAAAAGATTAGATTCTTTGTTTTTCTTTGCCTATCTGTTTTCTGTTAGGTCTGTGCTAGCAGGGAGCCTGGTTCTTTATACCAATTTTCCCTGACTGTTGCTTGACGGTAGTTGTCGGGACACACAGAGGTACACGCGGCCTGCAGAAGGTTTGCACGCGTGTACCCGCGCCCTATCCTCTTACAGCCCACGTGTGAACGCTAGCTGTAGGGATAACAGTAGCGTGTAGGAGTTCAGAGACCTTTAGAGGCAGTCCACCTCTTCCCTGTTAGAATTATACATTCTCAGGGGTTTTTTTGGAATCCTGTCTGAGTCTTGCTGGTTCAGAGTCCTAGTCCAGATTGCTTTTTTCGCTTTGTTATTCCTTGCATTATTTTTTATTTTCTGTTAGAAAAAGCATCCAAGCCTTTAAGGGACCCTGGTTGTCAATACCAGAGGCCTATTCCTGGTCTGGACTGCCTGTTTTTATCTTTGTCTTAGAAGTTATACATACACGCGACCTGTACAAGGTCAGTCCGCGTGTACACGCGTTCTTTTTCAGATCAGCACGCATTCGTACGCGTGCTGTTTTAGTGACAATAGCGTGCTTTGACAGGCTACTTTTTGTTCAGGGTGGGGCAGTCATCCCCTCCTTTGATGAGAAGTATTTCTCTCAGGTGTTTGAGTCTAGGGTTGAACAGTCAGTAGGTTAGGTC